>QFFB01021834.1:6850-20568 GCA_003316465.1 Ramaria cf. rubripermanens
CCCCCCCGAGCTTCCCGCGATCGCATGTGCTCCGCGGCAGATCCCAAGGTACGGAATCAGAGGCCGTGGTATTGTAGGATGTTGTACTGATGCTGGTTATGTCTCCTGCCTTTGCTTTAGCTGCAGTCTATCCCCCCTGAGAAATATATCCCAAGACGATGTTAAAGTGCGAGAAAACGCTGACCTTAACTCAGACCTGGAAAATCCCCATCTACACAGTATACATGCCCTCTTCGAAGCTTGGGTAGTGGGTATCAGCATCGCCCTTGGAAAACTTCATGTTTATACTTCAAAGCACGCGGACAAAGGTCAAGTTGTGAGAAAGCAACGCTTGAAAGCATGGATCTGAGGTGGAGATGTATCTTGGAAGCCTTTAAGTACAGCCGCAACCATGTCTTTGCACCAGGCTCCCGTTCACCACTTCTATTACTATTTACAGTACTGGTAGAATAGGGCAACCAGAATGAGATCAAAGTCGTCCCTGATGTACCGCCAAGCCGGCTCTGCGAGGTCACCCGTTTAGGAAATTCCCTGAAGAATAAGTCTCTTCGCAGTGTCCGATCGTGGACATATTGTGCATGTGAACGGCACGGGAGCACTGAAATTTTAAGAATGTATCCAAGGGTTTCTGAGCCAATCACGACATGCCACACGCACGATAGGAATCCAGATTGGAAAGCGGCTTGTGCAGGATGGTCGTTTCCATTACTGTCTCTTGAAGACGCAATGTTGAAAACACTGAGGATCGAGGCCACAACCATGAAAAGGGTGCTGTCTGCAAAGTATCGCCCAGGGCATGTTCTATCTGAGTGTGAGTTGTGATACCATGCGCATACGAAAGACGTCTACCTTCTACCGTATCCAAAAGCAGCAGTTGGATCTCTAACGCCCGGGACAAGAAAGCGTTCAGGCTTGAATTTGTCAGTGTCTACACCATATGTTGCCTCGTCATGAAGAAGGTGCCTGTCAGTCAATTTCAGTGTCCTAAGTCCAGATGGGACCGTTGAATATCGACCTACCATGCATTTCCTATTACGATAGATCCCGCAGGGATAAAATATTCTCCAAAGACATCGTCCTGGGTGAGACGGTGCGGGATACCGAGAGGTGCTACAGGGTGCCACCGTAAGACCTCTTTGCATAGCGCATTGATATAGGGTAAGCTCTCGCGGTCTTCGTATTCCGGGAGGCGACTCGATCCTACCACTTCATCCAGCTCCTCCTGAGCTTTTTGTTGAGCTTCAGGGAAAAGTAGCATAGCTAACACGAAAGTAAGTAAGGAAGTCATCGTCTGCGCGAATCGCGATGCGCTGAATTAGACCACACAGGGACAGTGCATTGTGAGGCACGTACCGTGTCTGCCCCCCCGGCAAAGAGGGTAGATCCTGCGTCCCGTATGACTTCCTCTTGTCCTGGAGACGCATCACCTTTGATAGAAGTTTCCTCCAACAGTGATGAGGTGAAAGACGGTTCCGCGGTTCCAGCATTCTGGAGAGTCTTAGCATGAAAACAACTGAGAGCACAGCTAAGCTCACCAGAGCCTGCTTAACAGCTTCAAAAGGCGCGACATTCATCTCTACTGCGAACTTCCGCCAAAGTCTGGCCTTTTTTTTAAATCCTGCCCCAGGAAACCACGCCGGGACATGTTTCACTAACACAACCTGGTGAGATACCAACGTCAAGAGATAGTATGGGCGAGTATGACGCACATATGGGGAGGACATCAACGAGGAATGCCCCAGGATTTCCGGCTATGACGGTGCCGGCTATAGCCTTTTCGGCCATGTCAATGTAGGAATCTCCTCTAGGAAGCACCTTGATTCCATATACAACCTGAGTTGATGTGGGAGGCTTTGTCACGTTATAATGTAGAACTAGAAGACCGGCAACATGCCTCCATGATTATCGCTCCGGAAGTATGCCGCACGTGCTCAACAAAGTCATCGGGGGTTTCGTAGAGTCGTCGGAGTAGCACCCTGTCATTCATGTAAACATATGTATTGAAACAATGAGAGTGAAAGGTGAACCGTGCATGTTTGAGTTGAACAGGCTTGTATTCTGCCGTGGCGGCGGGATGGAACTTCTGATGGATCACCCTACGGTGGCGACGCCATCTTTCCCCATAAGGCATGATGCTCACAGCCCAATCCCATCCCATTCTAGATCATGCTTAAAATAATAAATAACCGTGAAGTTTACACACTCACAAGTCCCTGACCATGGGGTAATCACTTCGATCGGAATAAATAGACGATCGTTTCTCGAACAGCTCGTAAGCGATGTCTGTTGAGTTAATCACCACCATGGGGTACCCTAAAACATTAAGATAGACGAGATCTCCTGAGGGCTTGAAGCATTAAGAGGCCATCCGCATCTATTACTATGATATGCCGTACCGTATGCCTTCGCCCACTGTGAAAAGGTCACCCACTCCTGCCGCGTAGGCAAGTCGGAAACATTTCCTACGATAAGCTTTCTGGGGGGTCCCGGTGGTAAGCGTAAACCTACTCAGCAAGGATGATGAGAAGCCTCAACCACGAAGAAAAGGCTTGACCAAAATACCTTTAGGAATACGATGTCGGAAGTGCAGCCGGTGTGCCAGTAGCCATATCGCAGCCACCAGGATAAAGTACCAGTGCGCATGCGTGACTCCTGTGTCAGGGATTAAATCAAACATTGCAATCAAGGCCTTGGCGTGCGTAGGAATATTAACTGCCTGAGGGGTGAATTCCTTCAACCCATATTTTTTGGAGCATCTTTAAATGGTGCTTCGTTCCAGCGTCTACTATATAGAATCGGATCTGAGGCGCACGAGATTACCGAATGACATGCTGTAGGCCGTGTGAATCAGACAATTCGGGCGTGGCATTGACCGGCATTGATAGCAACTTGAGTGTGCAGCGGAGCAGAAAGGTATCAAGTACAACTCGTGGACAATTTAAATATGGTGGTTGAGCATAATCATATTCATTGCTGAAATATTACTGTGCTTGATGAGCTCATTTTCAGCATGCATGGTGCATCCCATCTCTTGACATCTTCTTTCATAATACACTTCCAAGGTCGCCAATGTTGAAGGTAAGTAGCCTATACACACAGTCCAATTGTGATTATCGTGGTATTGCCACGTGGAGTAAAACTCAGCTATTTATCACATGGCCAACTACATGCCGGTACGCGCATTAATGCTCTGATGTATAGGCCTTCCTGATATCTACGGTTCAATCGTTGCCGGTAATTGGTTGGCATTGATTCCAAAGCCTCAAGTAGTTATATGGTGCCAGGTGTGACAATTTGAATGTCTTTGCATAATGTTCACTTCAATGCCTGCATTAACGTATAGACTACTGGCGGCGTATGTCCGAAGGATGAGAGGGCAGATGTTCCTGGTGCATTCCCAAGCGGTCCGCCATGTGACTCGGTTAGACACTTCCCTGAAGAATAAGTCTCTTCGCAGCGTCTGATCGCGGGCAGATTGTGCATGTAAATGGCACGGGAGCACTTTAAATTTAAGAATGCATTGAATGGTTTCCGAGGCCATCACGACAAGCAGCCCTCCGAGTCACGATATAGTCCCAGACTGGGAAGCGGCTTTTGGAAGAATGTCTTCCCCATTGGTATCTTTTGAAGGTGTGATATCAAAGACACTCAAGATGGCGGCCACGAGCATGAATAAGGTGCTGTCAGCAAAGTATCGCCCAGGGCATATTCTATTCGAGTGTGAGTTGTGATACCATGCGCATACGAAAGTCGTCTACCTTCTACCGTATCCAAAAGCAGCAGTTGGATTTCTCATACCTGGGGTAAGAAAGCGTTCAGGCTTGAACTTGTCAGTGTCAACATCATATGTTGCCTCGTCATGAAGGTGCCTGTCAGTCAATTTCAGCATTCTAAGTCTAGGTCAGACCATCTACTGTCGAATCACCATGTATCTCCTACTACAATAGATCCCGCAAGGATAAAAAATTCATCAAAGACGTCCTGGGTGGCACGGTGCGGGATACCGAAAGGTGACAGGATGCCACCAAGACCTCTTTGCGTAGGGCGTTGATACAGGGTAAGCTCTCACGGTCTTTGTGTTTTGGGAGCTGACTCGATCCTACCACTTCATCTAGCTCCTGAGCTTTTCGTTGAATGTCTGGGAAAAGAAGCATGGCCAAATCAAAGGTAAGGAATACGATCACTGTCTGTAGGAATCCGCGATGAGCTAAATTAGACCCCACAGGGACAGAGTATTATCAAGTACGTGCCGACTCTGCTCCCCTAGCGAAGACCGTGGCTCTAGCGTTCTGTATGACTTCCTCTTTCCCCAGAGACATTTCTCCTTTGACAGACTTCCAATAGTGACGAGATGAAGGATAGCTCCGCAGGTCCGGCGTTCTAAGAAGTGTGGGCATGCATGAAGACAACTGAAAACAGGACTGAAATCACCAGAGGCTTCTTAACAGCTTCAAATGGTGCAGCCCTTATCTCCACTACCAACTTCCGCCAAAGCCTAGCCATTCTTTTGAATCCTGCTCCAGGAAACCACGCAGGGACATGTTTCACTGAAAGAACACGGTCAGACGCCAACACCAAGGAACAGTATATGTCAGGGTGAGACACAGATGGGGAGCACGTCAACGAGAAATGTACCAGGTGTTGGCACTAAGGGGGTGGGGGGCGAGGGCCCTTTCAGCCATGGCAATGTAGGGATCTCCCTTTGGAAGCACTTTGATCTCATACACGATCTGGGAATTGGTTTGAACGGCCTATGTCATAAATAAAAAAATTGCAACGGGCTAGCCACGTGCCTCCGTGATGATAGCTCCAGCAGCATGTCGCACGTACTCAACAAAGTTGTCAGGTGTTTCGTATAGCAGTTGGAGTAGTACCCTATCATTCAGCAACTATGAATACTGCAATATCAATGAAGGTGAAATGTGAACCGTGTATTTTTAAGTTGAATGGACTGGTATTCTGCCATGGCAATGGAATGGAACTTCTGATGAATCATCCTGCGGTGGTGAAGCCACTCCTCGACATAGGGCATGAGAGTCATCATCCAATACTACCCCATTCTTGAGGATGATCAATCACAAACCAAAAATACCGCACACTTACAAGTCTCTTGCCATTGGAGCATCACTTCGATCGGAATAAATAGACGATCGATCGCTTCTCGAACAGTTCGTAAGCGATGTCCACCAGGGAACGGCCTAAAATATTGAGATAGACAAGATCCCCCTGAAAAGTTGAAGCATCAAAAACCGGGTGTATTTGTTGTATGATATTAACATACCGTATGTCTTTGCCCATTGTGAAGAGGTCGCCCACTCCTGCTGTGTGGGAAATTCGGAGAGATTCCCTACGAACGGCATCCTGGGAGGTCCTGGTGGTAGGTATAAACCTACACCGTGGGGTTAACGACAGTGAGCATCCAAAACAAAAGATTACAATTAATTGCCTTTGGGAGTACGCCGTCGGAAGTGCGAGTAGGCATATTTCAGCCACAAAGATACAGTCCCCGAGCGTAACCCCAGTCCTGCTCAAGTCAAACATTGCAGCAAGAAAGGCCGGGGTGTGCGTAGAGATATCGACTGCTTGAAAGTCGAGAGATGTATTTCCCACCCCACCTTTTATTCAGCGTCTTTCATTGTACCGTGTGTCGACAGCCTTTAGAATACAATCACTAACGCACTAACGAAATGCGAAATGGAGTGCCGCGTGTCAGCTGGATCAGCCGACGATACTCGGCAAAAGATGATTTTGTAGTCGAGTATTCGTTGGTCTCTTACAGTGAACATGGTATTTGAGTATAAACCCAACACATTCACTACTGATTTGGGCTCACTATCAGCATGATACGTACAGTATTCTGCAAAACATGTCCCGGCCACTAGGGTATAATAAGGGTGATCTCATCTGGACTAAATCCGAAGAAACAGAATGCTGATTCAGTCGATAAGTGGGTTATTGGGCGGCTGCGATGGTCAATGGGGTGAATGGCTCCTAAGAATGAACAAGTATTGCGGGTCAGAATGACACGGCCCAGACCAGCCCAGACTGCGGGGCCATGGGGTGCGAACATACCCCGAGAAAGCTTTAGAATTGACCTGCGAACAACGGATAACAGAAAGGGAAGATCGGGATGAGAAAGTCTAACTGAGAGTGCTTCTTCTTGAGCACGGTGTGTCCAATGTTCCCACGTGACAAGTGTGACACTGCGTGTTTTGACACCTTTTACGTACTGAACACCGACTTTGCGAATTATGGATCCTTTTCACGGCCTTACAGTCACGGTGGAATCCTTTGCTGCACATTTGACCATTAATGATGACGGCTTAAATTTTGGAAGCCTGATTCCGGAGGAGGCCAAAGTGACTTCGGTGAAGCAACAGGTGTGTCAGTGCAATGGCTTCAAGTTGTAGATGAAATTGGATTGACGTGTTCGGACTGAACAGCGTGCCATTCTTCAATCTAAACCTATGTCTGAACAACTGTTATTTCTCTCGTGAGTCCTGTGCCATCCTGCGGGCCAAACTGTCTAATGACTATGGACCGCAGAAAATTTGCGGCACAGTATCTTCCTCGCCTTGTAAATGCCTGGAAAGAAAATGAAGGGGCACTAAATAGCCATTCATGCATGCTTAACGTTATAGGATCAAATGGTGTTCTATATTTTTCGCGTTTCATCAGCCTTCCCGAGGCTCGTGGAATGGCCGCGTTACAAATGAAACGAATGGCTTCAAGCAACTTTCCCGGGAATTACGACCCGGATGACCTCGGAGAGATTGGGCAATTTCTGTCTACCCTGCTCATGTTCCAAGGCGATGCTGATGTTGAGCCACAACATAAAGCCGCAGTGTTGCCAAAGCTCAGAAAAATCCAAAGGAGATACAAAGCGGATTTTCCAGGGGAAACAGCAGAAAGATGTTACGATTTTCTGTCGGGAGACAGGTTCTGGTTTCACGCAAACCCGATGCATAGTATCTGACATCTTTTCTCCGTGCAGCTTCATTATTATGATGCATGGTGAAATAAGGCAAAAAGTAGAAGCTGATCTGCAAAATTGTGGTGTGAAAGGGTGCATGGCTACCATTCACGAAAGAGGACGCACGATGATGCAGTGTGCAAGGTTCGTGGCTTCTCTTGTAGGTTTACCCTTTCTCTAAGGTTGCATTTGGCCACAGATGCAAAGTTGCGCTATATGTCCGTGCCCTTTTCGTGCATTTGCTGATTAGAGGCAGCGTGAGCTGATACCTTTGTTGTAGTGTGGAACTGAACATCAGAAGCAGGCCTGGCCTACCCACAAGCCGATGTGCTTCCCTACGTCCTTTTGAGATCCAAGCAACAAACACTCTCGATTCATGATAATCTAGGCTGATGTTAATAATTGATTCTTAGTGCCACTGCATCGCGAAGAAAAACAAGGAGCTGCATAGGCCAGTGTACTTATGGTGGTGGCAGAACACTATCCCCCCTCCGCCAACTCCTTTCGGCGCCGTAACGTCTAGAGTATAATGAGTAACTACTGTAGCATCATAGGCCTTCAAATGATGTTTTCCCTACCTTAGTACCTGTTGACGTAATATTGCGCAATGCCAGCCCTGGAGACATGGAAAAGTTTTCTCATGGAGAAAATCCTGGGGTAAACATAAAAAGTGGTTGAATTTTATCATAAAATTCCTGCCCAGGAAAAACATGAGCAAACATCTTGTGTTTCCATAGTTTTCTAGGAATTAAAGCGTTTTCCCAATGTTTTCTCTGATATTCCTAGGAAAACTATATGACAGATTTAACTTTACAAAGAATTTTTGTGTCATAATACTACTGTATGGGAAAATTAAACCACTTTCCAAGATTTTCTTGAGGATTTTGCAAGTGGGAAAGCTTTCCCATGTGCAGTGCAGTGCGGCTTCCATCTCCGTATCTTGTCCCGTGATTAGTCATTCCCTTAGTCATCCCCATTCCCCTTAGAGCTGGAGTCTACCGTTGTCAGCCCTTCTATATATCAACACACGCACTGAGCAGCCCATGGCGCCCTCTGCGTCGCCCGCACCATCACCCGCCCCACTTCCGAAACCCAATGCGGAACGCCGTCCAGAAGACGATGATGTTAAGCCATATGTCATAAGCCAGGAGATTGGGAAAGGTTCCTTCGCTACAGTGTACAAAGGCTACCACCAAGTCAGTGTGTTCCTACTCGGGCAATGATATGACTGATAAATAGGCACCCCTGCAGACAAGTCATCAAGCCGTGGCAGTAAAGGCGGTCTCGCGTTCAATCTTGACATCGAAATTGCTTGATAATCTTAAATCCGAGATCGACATTTTGAAGCAGCTCTCGCACAAACATATTACCCTTCTCACAGACATTGTGGTATGATTTATTTCATTGCATTACGATGCTTATATCACGCCTTATGATCATGTGCATCGCACAGCATTCCGCCACGCACATCCATCTCATTATGGAATATTGTGCAGGCGGAGACCTTTCCCAGTATATTAAACGTCGCGGCCGTATCGATGGGTTGCAGTACTCTCCCAGCCCTGGTTCTTCTGTTACCTTCTACCCACATCCCCGGTCAGGCGGCCTGGAAGAACGCTGTGTTCGCTGTTTTCTCCGGCAGCTAGGTGCGAGCTTCTGTTTCTGGTTATGAATTGTTCGTGACGCCTTCTTAGCCCGTGCACTCAAGTTCCTGCGTAGCCGCAACCTCATCCACCGCGATATCAAACCGCAGAACCTCCTTCTTGCGCCCGCGGGTCCTCCCGACCATGCGCGAGGTCATCCTCTTGGCGTCCCAGTGTTAAAGGTGGCTGACTTTGGCTTTGCGCGTATACTGCCTAGCACAATGATGGCCGAGACGCTCTGTGGTAGTCCGTGAGTGTTTTGGCTTCTATCCGTCGTGTATCGTGTCCCGTTAAATTCTGTGCGTTAGACTCTATATGGCCCCAGAAATTCTGCGATACGAGAAGTACGACGCAAAAGCTGATCTCTGGTCAGTTGGTGCAGTGTTGTACGAGATGAGCGTTGGCAAGCCGCCCTTCCGCGCACAGAATCACATCGAGCTGTTGCGGAAGGTTCGTATCACGATCCTCGCAAGAATATTTCATACATGCTGACGCGCTTGTCCAGATTGAATCTTCTAAAGGTGTCAAATTCCCTGACGACGACGAGTCGCACCCTTGCCATCCGCTCAACCCGCTCAATCCCAAGAGTCCGTACTATCAGGTACGATCTGGTTTTATTTGTTGCTAAGCTGTAGCTCATGCGTATATGGCGATTATCATCCGTCTCGTCCATCCTTTGTCCCGTAGCCTGGAATGGGGAATACTCGCGCACATGAGAAAGCCGCACAGGTCGTAGCAGACGACCTCAAAGCGCTGATCCGCCGTCTTCTTGTCCGCCATCCGGTCGAGCGCGCAAGCTTCGACGAGTTCTTCGCGAGTGATGGCCTGCGCAGGTCCAAATTTTCGCCTGTGGCATCTTCGGAAGAATCAGGGGCTGGTGGTGTAGGTGCGGCAGGAGGTGAGGGAGAACAGACTGAGGATGACGCGGGTACGACAGGAGGTGTGTACGAGGATGTAAGAGATTTCAACCGTGACGGCGTGCCCGTCGCGCACCGCCCAGCGCCGGCGATTCCGTCCCGGCCCACAACAGAGGAACGTGAGCGCGCTCAGGGTACTGGGATGTCCGCCAGGGCGCAGGCACGAGCTGCGAAAGAGAAGAACAGAGAGGCGCGGATAAAGAATCTTTCGGACTACCGCAATGTAGAATCAGCAGCCGAAGTGCCTGTGAGAAACCCGGATTTCCCCGTGGAGGATACAGCAGACCATTCTCGACCTCAAGACCCGCCTTCGCCCTCAGCGGATCAACAAGAAGGTGCGTTGGATGACGATGAGACTCGATTGAAACAGCTGGAAGGGACTGGCGAACGTAACGCCATCCCACCAGACGTACTCGACCCCCAGGCTAAGATACCTCCAAGCCGGTACGTTGTGAGGTGTCCCTTTATGTTTCTTCGTTGTTGGAGGCTGTGGTGAAAATACTCTTTGAAGAACATGATTCTGAAAATGTCGTGTATTGACAGATTCGCGTTCAGGAGATCAACACGTGATGTGAATGAAGGTAGCGAATCAGAGGCCCGGAGAGTGAGTTTTGGAGCGGATGGTATGGAACGGGCAAGGTGCGCTCCACTTGGCCCTTTTCTGATTGACTATATAACCATTGTGGATTTTTCATACCTGTAGTTCGCGCCCCCGCTCAGTTACCTCGTCGAGTGGCCGCGGCCAGGTGCCGCTCGAGACAGAAGCTTCTGTTATTCCTGGCGAGACGGAGGAAGATGGTTTGCTTAGGCGAGAGTATGTGCTTGTTGGGAATACAAAGGCCGTCGAGTTTGATCGTGCTGTGGATGGTGAGCTTGTCATTTTGACAGCTATAGACACTTCTCACGTCTCTCCATGTACGTTTATCAGAAATTCACGCGAACCGTCGAAGACCATTGCGTGATCGACGAGTACCTCTCCCAAGCCTTGCTGACGAAGCCCTTCCCATTATTGACCTTACTAATTCACCGCGACCCTCACCCTCGCACACTACCTTCCCACCCCCTTCTCTCTCCCGAGGTCAGAGTCCAGCTTTGGTGAACTACTCACCACCTCCGCTAACCAGTGCCTTGGCGCGCGCACTCAACATTGCTAGTAAAAAGTTGTTTGGCACGCGCCCAGGGGGCACAGGGTACTCCCCGCCTGCCAAGAAGGGAATTATACGTGACCGCGACCGAGAACGTGTGACTGACGAGACAGGTTTGGAAGATCCGGTGGAGGAAGCATTGTTGGCTCAATTGGAAGAGCTAGCGCAGAAGACTCAGGTATTGACAAACTGGGCGGATGAAATGTATGAGTATGTCAAGGCGATCCCGCAGAGTGAGTCGATGTTCACTACTGTGATGCTGTGAAAGGCTAGAATGGATGCAGAACCGTTACCAGACCCAAAGAAGTTTGCTCGAAAGGAGGGTGAGCCCGACCGAAAGGCGGAACGGAGGAAGAATGTCGAGGTAGAGGGCGAATGGAACGCAGCCACGTGTGTTGCGTTGTACATGCTCCTCATGGGGTTCTCCCAGAAAGGGATCGATGCGCTCAAGCGGTACCAGACCGACTTCGAGATGAGATTTCCGGGAGAGAATGTTGGAGTCAGCGAAGGCTTCGACGACGGCAAGTTACGAGGAAAGACGACAATTAGTTGCTGACGCGGCCCGGATAGCATTAATTTGGTTCAAACATAATTTCATCAAGTGCAACGATCGGGCGGCACTCGTTAAAACGTGGCTTCCGGTGGAGTTTGAGGCTGAGGACTCTGCATGGCTGGACCAACTTGTCTACGATCGTGCACTGCAACTTGTATGTATCATTCCTCTTCTTGATTCGTTGCACATCCATATCGTGCTGATTATTCAACACAGAGTCGCACAGCAGCGCGTAAAGAGCTCCTGGATCAAGCTTCATCACCTGATGAGTGCGAGCAGTTGTACGAAGAATCGCTCTGGTGCCTATACGCATTGCAAGACGAGGTCATGAAGCAAGATAACCCATTCTTGGACGAAGACAAGGCTGTCATTGCCGATTGTTCGTACAGTCCGTATAGCAATCCTTGACTATGCATCCCTGACTATTCTTGCGCCAGGGATTACACGTACAAAGCTGCGTCTTGTACGATGCAAGGCAAGAAAGGGCATGAGCCTTCCCGAACGCATGAAAGACGCACACGCCGACCAGAATCTAGATGACGTACCACGGCAACCACCCCCTTGGGGGACCAGCCCGGTAACGTGATAGTCTTAGAGGTTGAAGGTTGCGGTATCTGCGCCTTTATTGGTAATTGTTACACTAGAGCCTCTTCTCATGGCCATTTTATACCATATCTTGGTCCCCATTGCATACTTTGCTACCACACCATCACATCTCTATAGTCATTTGGGGGCGTGTACCATTAGCTGCGCTATCACGATTGTTTGTTTGTTGCTTGTTACACCCCGATATCCATCTTTCCTTACACAAAACTCTCTCCTCGATCATGTTGTAGACTAGGCACCATATTGGACAGGTTTTTCTATTCAGAAGTCGAAGCTTTTATTCAGATCTTTGTGCAAGAGCTCTCGCATGCCTGATGGCAGGGTAGGTTCGGCATTAGCAGTGGCAATATACCCTGTTTTGTTTAAAGTCTGGTGTGAATAATGACAGCAATCAAAAGACATACTGAATGGCATCTCCACGCTTTCACGAGCATTAAATTTTATCGTTGGATAATCCTGTGATAGGGTGAAAATTTAATTGCTTAAACAAGACAGGCGGCTCACGATATAGGGTATCTGAGCTAAGGGAACTTCAAGCAGGCTCAGTGAACGCCTGTGTGGCTTTTCAATACGGCTCACGTTTATCTTGAATTACGAGCTTGGTGACCCCTACGGCGGTGTCCGTAGTCATTTGGATTGGTCCTAGATGTCTAGCTGGAAAACCAAGTGCACGGAGTTCGGATGTGCGATCTCGAGGAGGATCGTCACCTGTGTAAGCCAGGAGTGAGTTAAAAATAATGATATGAACCCAGACATGTTGGTTTACCAAGGATTCCCTATTTTAAGTAAACCGTATCCCCTTTTATTCATTATAAAGGCATTAAAGAAAGGCTCACTCCGAAAAGAAACCAAGTGAATGTATCGTCACCATCATCTGGTGATAGCTCTTTGGCGGCCTTTGGGTCTAGAAGACAAACTCTATCCAGAGTGACATTCATGGTTTTCATGAGATCTGATACACCACTTGTGTGTGTTTCCGCTTGGGCGTATGTTTTTCCAGCGTCCGAGTTGCGAAAGGCAGAAGCCAAGGAAGTGCTCGAACTGCCAGAGAGATGAGTGAAGTGGACGGTACCATCGCTTCCAGCCAAAATACGCATTTGCTAGACATAACAGCCTTGGGGTCAATTTCGTATTCAGACGACTGAGCGCATGCGTACGTACCTGGTACTCCAGCTCAACCCATTCGGGTAGCACTTTTGTGGTGTCATCCTCCTCCTCCATGTGCTCTAAAAAATACTAGCATGAACCAAACGTCTACTTATACTCCTGGAATCAATTATTACCAATTATGAATGTTACCATTGTGGATAGAGATACTTGTGCTTGATGAAAACTCCGCCCAAAGTATACGTGTCCTTGATGTCAACGTTAACGCCTTGGTGAGTTGAGCTCGATACAAACAATATTGCTAATGGAAAAGATTTACTGAGTTTCTTATAAATAATTGTAGGTATAAACGTGACTTTAAGCTACGTCTTTCAATCAAGGGTATTTGCACTATAATCGCGGCCAAGTAGGCAGAGACGCGCGTGAACGCACCGCTCGTTCTTCTGGTGTAACTCGGCTTCTGCAGTTGGAGTTCGAATCCTAGCCCGGCTCATTATAAACTCCCAACTCTGCAACATGCAGCTCTGGTTTGGCCTCCCTCCCCCTAATCTCTAACCTCATCCTAGTAGCACACATTCTCGAGATCCGATGTATGTGCACTTCCCTGGTCGCCCGATCAATTTCACTAGCCGTTTCAACAGCTTCTATCCACCTCACTCCAACCAGCGCAAGGAAACGGTAATGACCTATACGGGTCTGGCGGTAGTCGTCTATGGCGGTCGAAATGCACAAAAATTATACCGCGCCCGCGCCGGAGCGTGAATATCGCGCGCC
>QFFB01021840.1:0-10240 GCA_003316465.1 Ramaria cf. rubripermanens
CCGAGCAGCCATCTGGGATTCTATCGTTCACATGTAGCTTCATTCCAGTTTTTCACGCTTAGTGACATCCCAGGCAGATGAATCATATCTTAGCTTATCGGGCTGGATATCGCGTGTTGTGTGTTGTGTTACTGCGTATTGTGTGTGGCATGCTGTGTGTTGTGTATTGCATGCTATGTTGCGCGTTCCCTCTCACATATAGCATACTCACCCCTCTTCGCGTTTATAAATTTTATTACTTACAGGCGTGGAACAAACCTCGGACGGGACGGGATGGACGTCGTGCTAAGTTCCCAGCCTCTCAAGCCGTATCGACACAGCTCAATACATGTCAGCCAACCCAGGTTCAAACCAACACGTGTACCAGCGCAGCCACTTCCACCCCACTCCCGTCCCCCTCCCCTCACAACCACTCACCCTTGCATCCTATCCCAGATCCCGGCCGGCCTCCCAGCCGCATCCCACCCCACCAGGAGTGTGGCAGTTGATCAGAGTGGCTGATTTAAACCGGTTCCAAACCCTTGAGTTCATTTGTTATACAGTAGATAGGCCGTGAATAGATAAGTAACATGTCATATACGAAGCTTTGCGTAAATATTGATCAAGGATGCAGTCTATATAGAGGGACCGTGGGCGTATGTCTGCGCCTGCGCCTACCTTTATAACCCCCCAGAGAACGACGCCCTAGAGTGCCACGTCGCGCGCACGACCCCGGTGCCCGCGTTGGTGCGGAGCGCGGTGTCGTCGTATGCATGTGCGCTGAGTGAGCGTGGGGCTGCGGGTGCTGGTGGGGGCGGCTGGAGACGGAGCAGTGATGACGGGGCATGTGGTGCGCGGGGTTCGGGGGAGAGGAAACGGGGGGTCTTTTTGCGGGGTGGTGGGGTGGTGTGGGGTGAGTTTGGCGAGGAGGGGGAGGAGGGGCGGAGGGGCGGAGGAGGGCGGGGTGCAGGTGCAAGTGCGGGTGCAGTGGCAGGTGTGGATGGCTCGGGGGCGGGTTCTGGCTCTGGTATCTTGACTGCGCATACGTCAAACGACGACGAGGAGGCGGCGTTCGCGGTTGGCGTGGTGGTGGTGGTGGTGGTGGCGGCGGCGGTGGTAGCATTTGTGGTTGTGGACGGATTTGCTGGATCGGTGTTGGTGTGACGGCGCTGAAAGGCGACGAGACGTTTCATGGGAGAGAAGGGTCTATTTTTAGGATGGCAGCGACGCAGGGGTGTGTGACAGGTGGATGACATGACGGCGTGACCTTCTCACGCACATCCTGGCTCAAAGAGGATGACACGATGTGTTACATAAGACTAGAGGCAACAATTGAATTCAATTATGTGCACGTGGAGAGCCATGCAGATCAGGCACGCGTACGCAGATCATCAATCTCCCTCTCGCGTGGCAGTCGAGATGCTTGCCGGTCATCCAGGTAAAGCTTAAAATTAACCTCCATTCTAATCCAACCTGGATGTCCTCGCTACACGCTTTATCCCGACGCTCTAGTGCGCAGACTCACGCTGCTGCGGCCATGATCTCCTGCTGTTGCTCCGGCTCCTGCGCCCCTCTTCCCTGCTTTTCTCTCCGACCTTCCTCCCACACCCACGTCATATAGCCTACTTCTAAGCTAGTCTCCGCTCTCGGACAACGCTGGACAATAGGCGGTGCCATTGCGGAAAGGAAAAAGTGAACTGTCGCGTACAGAGTGTCCTTCAATCCCTTGCTTTCTTCGTCAGTACATCCGTCCTTCTTCGTCAATACATTCTGTCGTCCTTTCTTCGTATTCTGTCCTTTCTTCATCGATTCAACCCGTCCTTTCTTCATCAATACATCCTGTCTTTCTTCGTCAGTACATCTCGTCCTTTCCCCATCGATCCATGGAGGGCAGACGTATGGCATTCTATTGTTCACGCGTGTATAACTTCACTCTAGTCTTTCACGCTTAGTGTCGTCCCGAGATGAATCGTATCGTAGCGTATCGTATCGGATATCGTGTGTTGTGCGTTGCGTGCTGTGTTGGGCGTTCCCTCTCATATATCGCGTACTCCCGTGTTCCGTCCCATGTAGGTACTCACTCCTCTTGTCGCGGGTATAGAATTGTATTACTTACCAGCGTGGTACAAACCTCGGACGGGACGGGACGGACGCCATACTGTGTAAGCTCCCAGCCTCTCAAGCCATGTCGATACAGCTCAATACATGTCAGCCAACCCAGGTTCAAACCAACATATGTACCGGCGCAGCTACTTCCACCCCACTCCCGTCCACCTTCCAATCCTCCCCACTCACGCCCACTCCCCTCTGCATTCTATCCCAGTGCCAGGCCCGCCTCCCAGCCCAACCAGGAGTGTGACAGTTGATCAGACTGGCTGATTCAAACCGGTTCCGAACCCTTGAGTTCATTTGTTACAGTAGATAGCCCGTGAATAGATGAGTAACATATCATATACGAAGCTTTGCGTAAATATTACTGTACAGATACATGATACTGGACTTGTTGCCCAACTTCATGGGACTCCAATGCAACTGAAGAGGTATAGCCTACTAGTAGAACGTGGTGATCAGTGAGTGATTAACTTGAGCTTATCGAGTGTTTAAATTTAGCTGTGATTTGGCTTCCCAGCTCTGTTGGCGAGATTGGTAGGTCAGTACAGTGCAGCTGTTCTCTAAGCATGTTCAGAGAGGCGAATAGATGAGGTGAGTGTACAGAACTATCTGGCCTCACGCGCAATTGAGAGGCAGATCGAGTTCCGGACGTCATGAAAAAACATGATGATTAGCATTAATTTCAACGTTAATCAGTGTTAGCTTTCAGCGTCGCATTCACCTGAAAACATTGCTCCTATAGGACTAGACCTTGGCCGCCTTTGGCGCCATGACAGGGGCAATCAGGGCAATCATGCCGTGTGGGAGTTGTTTTGGAATGATGAGTGCCACCATGTGCACAAATTGTCAATCCGGAGTGCAGTGAAAGACTCGCACAGCATGGGCGGTGAGACTGTGGAAACGAAAAAGTATACTGTTGCTTACAGAGTGTCATGTCTTCCCGTCCTTTCTTCGTCACTGCATCTTGTGCTTTCCTCGTTGATTCATCATACCCTTTCTTCTTCAATCCCTCTCCTTCGTCCATCGATTCAGACCTATGCAGGGCGGACGTATCATATCGTTCGTGTTGCATGTTCGCTCTCATATAAAGCATACTCACCCCTCATCGCGTTATAAAAATTGTATTACTTACAGGTGTGGTACAAACCTCGGACACGTCGTGCTGTGTAAGCTCCCAGCCTCTCAAGCCGTGTCAACACAGCTCAATACAAGTCAGTCCCATATGCATTATATGTCTGGTTCAAACCAACACGTTCAAGTAAGAAACGGGGACAAGTTCGACGCCTTGGTAGGATGCGAATGACGACATCAGGCGAGAAGCAACACTTGCATACGGCACACGAGTCCACAATCATGAGTATCCCGCTGGACTTACACCAACACCAACACCAACGCCAACCCTACGTGATGTGAAGTGAAAGGAATCCCCCCCCCCCAACCACGAACACAAACACGTACCTCACCCCAACATAAATCACAATCACAATCACTCACCTGACGTATAATCCTCCAAAACTAACTCAGAAATCCCACCACCCACTTGCACAATGATGTCCTTCACGACACTAAAAGAGCCCCCATGCGCCTTTGCGACACGTTTAGCAGCGGCAGATGGGGAAGCGGTGTGGCACGGCTGGTGGGGTGGTATTGGTGGTGATGGTGTAGTGGGTGGCGCGGCTACAGCGAGTATAAGCTTGATGTATTGCAGAGGCTACCAAGCCGAGGCATTAGTGTGAAGACCGGCGGCCCAGTGAGATTAGGCAAGTGGAGTCTCAACACTACCGTCAATATCGTATGCGTCAAAGCAGGTACAAGTTAGCGTTTACATGACGTTTGCTCTAAGCTTCCAGCCACGGGCAAGGTGCAGTGTGCTGCTGAACCTTGGAGGCTGTGTGGCTGTGCTGCGTGCATGTCGCCGGCGGCGCGTCCGGCATCGTGGAAAAGAGAGATTCTTTCGTGAAATTGATGCGGGGAAGCCAGCCGGTAAGTCGCTGATCTTTCTAGCTGACCCATGGCACAACACTGTCTGCGGAGCTTGTACGGTGCCGTTGCTTCGTGTGTATCGTTGGCTGCCCCACCTCTAGCAGTAGTTGAACAACTTTGTTCACACAAAAGAAGGCAGCTGGTGCGAGGGGTGACGACGGTGGGAATCAGTCTGTAGATGGCCCCGTGACTCAGATTCTTCTTGACGAAGTGATACACGTTCCCTAGAAGCTTATTTGGGGCTGTGGTCACTGCTAAGCATATATATATGTCGGAACGTTGCCTGCCACCCCCTTCTCATTCTTTCGACCTCGGATCCACATGGACCCTTCCTCATCTTTCCTCCCTTCAAGTAACGCAGTGACGATGTCCAATCGAGGAGCAACCGATCACGATACTTGTGCTGCAATGGCTGAACCAGATGTCACCAAATTGTATAATGCAGCCTTCAGCGAGGCGGTGAAGAATCTACAAGGCAAATCTCCATATTTTCCCTCCCTCAATCTGACACTCCCATGTACTGTTGAGGACGTTGTAAAGGAGGTCGATGACTACTGCACCAAACGGCTCAAACAGAGTCGCTCGTACGAATACGCCCAAAAATTCAAAATGTTCATAGAGCCTCTCGAGCGCTTCTTTGTTCTCATAGACCAAAGAGTCGCAGGTAATCTAGTCCCCGGAATAGTTTGGAGCTGTCTACGATTCGTCATTACTGTGAGTATATAGCTGATCATTGTTGACTGTGTTGACTGTGTGGAACAGGTTGTTTGTGACTACGCCCGATATTTCGAGAAGATCGTGGACACGTTCGACAAGATATCACAAAGGCTACATATCTACGGCGATTATGCCATTTTACTGTACAACGAATCAACTCACGTGCATGAGGTAGGAAATAGCATCACCTGCCGTCGTTCATCTAGCTGATATGACGGTTATATTTGCAGGCCCTGGTTAATGTGTATTCTACTATTTTCACGGTGTGTATGACTGTCATGCGTGTTTTCAAGGATAAGAATGGTGAAGACCGAAGCAAGTCTATTCTTTATTTGCGTACTCGGCATTCAAACTCACCGTTAACGTGTTCATAGGCAAGATTAGGATATATACACAAGTTCTCAATCCATGGGGAAAGGCGCTGGACAAAGTTGTCGGAGAATTCGATACACGGCATAGTAGGCTAGAACAAGAGCTCCAACTTGCCAGAGATAAAGCGGATAATAGAAGGGAACTGGGTATGTCTGTGACTGATGGATAAATTCCTCTGGTGCTAACTGTGTCGCCGAAAGAGATCAAACGCGATAATCTGGGTGCGTCGGAGACTGCCCATCACATTCCTGTTACTAATTATGCCATTGAAAGAGCGCAAACGGAACGATCTGATGCTGCCTGACCTTTTTGCAGATTGTGCCTCGAAGCACGAATTATGTCGTAGTATGATCTGCTCACGCGATTCTGGGGGATGGTTGCTGTCGCGCCCAGAATACAACGGGTGGAAGTCTGACCCATGGAATAAGAGCGCTGCTTTATTATGGATCACTGGAAATGGTGCGTGTACTCCAAACTAGGTTCGGTGGTTGTCGAGTACGAGCACTCACCTTTCTTCAGCTGGCGCAGGAAAGACTATATTGGCGTAAGTATCCCTTGATCCGTCAGTAATCGGCACTAATTGACGTGAACAGGTCTACTGTCATTGAAGACCTCCGGGGCATGAAAGATTCCAAAACAGCCGTTGGTTATTTTTATTGTCAACACGATGATCCAAAGAAACGTGACGGTCGGGTACTCCTGGGAACTCTACTCTATCAGCTCACCGAACAGATTCCTCTTTCCTCACCCCACTTCCCCGCATTTGACTCCTCCATAAATGGCATCTCGGCGCTGCAGGCGTCCATAACTACTCTCAAGCAGAGGGTGTTTTATTCAATCTACCTTGTTGTCGATGCTCTGGACGAGCTTGATATTTTGACTGGAGTCAATGCTGTCTCTAATCAGCAATCTGTCCTCCCCACCTTGAAGGAGCTAGCAGGTATTCCCGGTCTGCGGTTGCTGGTGACTAGTCGAGAAAAGGTCGAAATAACAGCCGCACTTGGGTCGCCGTCTGTCAAGCTTTTGGCCGACGATCTTTCGGAAGACATCAACAGCTATATCGAACAAAGAGTTCTCCTTGCTCAGCCTGATGTTGACATGTCTTCATCGCAAGGAGAATGCGTGGTTGTGAAGAAGCCCGAGCTGCGAGATAAAGTCATCAAGACATTATCGGAGGGTGCTCGTGGCATGTGAGTTGACTGCTCGGCAAAGATTTCAATAGGTTGACTGTTACATGAGGTTCCTCTGGGTTCACTTACAGGTTGTCCATCTTAGTCGGCAGGATACGGATGGTGATATTGAGGATGCATTAACGCGACTTCCGGAGGGAATGGACGGGACCTACAATCGATCTCTACAATACATCGATACGCTTGGTGAAGCTCGATGTAATCGTGCGCACCGAATATTGCAATGGGTCACATATGCCCGGTGGCCTCTCAGGCTTGGTGAACTCGTAGAGGCAGCTGCGATTGACGACATGCGTGAAAATTGTTGGGATGACAAGTATGTTGTTACTGATCCAAAGAAGCTGATCAGTGACTGCGCTCATCTCATCGTTCATGAACCTTTTTACGAAGAGCTGGGCCAGAACAAGATTGTACTTGCTCATTTCTCGGTGAAGGAGTTCCTTACCAGCTCGACTGTGTCAGTGGAGATACCACGTCAAATTTTTGACCCCGTGGAAGCAGGCGCTATGTTGGCTCAAAGTGTCTTCAATTTTCTCTCGATACTATCCGCAACTAATTGGAGTGAAAGAGATGAGGTTGAGCGAAGACACCCGTTCGCAGGCTACCTCTATTGGCATTGGGGCTCTCACCTCAGCGACACATTGGTCAATGATGATTCTGTCAGTCGTGCACTTACAGCTTTGTCACCATCGTCGAAGATCAGAAAGCTTCTGCATGTGATTCAGTATGTTGTCACCGTCTCGCTTTTGCATCACGTTTAACTTTGTCTTATTCATAGACCCTTCCCTCATTTTCAGACATTCAGCGGCCCTTCTCAGCCACTGTGTCACTTTCTGGCCCAGAACGATCTTCCTGCGTTCTTGCGACATGTAGTTGTGGCTTCATCTTTTGATCCCACCGACGAGGACGAAGAAGGAGAAACTGCATTAATGCGCGCAGTTACAGCGGGCAGCGGCGAATGTGTTACATTACTGTTGACGCATGGAGCAGACGTCAATGTAACTGATTACTTGGGTCTGACATTGCTCCACAAGGCAGCAGAGAGATGGGAGAATATGGAAGTAATGACCTTGTTGCTGGATCATGGTCTCACAATTGATTTGTGTGACCAGAGAGGTTGGACAGTCCTCCATTCTGCAGCCAGCTCAGGATCCGTAGAAAATGTTGATTTCGTACTGAAGCGTGGTTTGGATGTGGATGTAATCGACAAAGACGGGAGGACACCGCTGTTCGAAGCCGTCGTAACTGGCTACGGAGCCCATGAAGTGGCGGAGCTCCTACTAGCGCACGGAGCGAATCTCAAAGCAGTTGATTGCAGTGGCCGGACACTCCTTCACATAGCAGCAAGGGAAGGGAGGCGTGGTGCGATCAGGCTCCTACTCGAGCTTGGCCTGGACGTGAATGCGAGAGACAGCGACGGCGCAACACCACTCCATTGTGCAGCGGAATACATTCACGGCGAGCCACTAGATATACTTCTCAAACAGAAAGGAGATGTACATGCCGTAACCAAGACTGGTCGCACACTCCTTCACGCAGCAGCAAGGGCAGGGAATTCTGATGGGATCAGACTGTTGCTCGAGCATGGCCTGGACGTGAATGCGAGAGACAGCGACGGCACAACTCCACTGCACTACGCAGCAGAAGCTTATTCCGACGAGCCGCTGGATATACTTCTTAAACAGGGAGGGGATGTACACGCCGTAACCAAGACTGGTCGCACGCTTCTTCACGCAGCAGTAAGGATGGGGAGGCGTGATGCGATCAGACTGCTACTTGAGCATGGCCTGGACGTGAATGCGAGAGACAGTGACGACGCAACTCCGCTGCACTCCGCAGCAGAAGCTTATTCCGACGAGCCGCTGGATCTACTTCTGAAACAGGCAGGAGATCTACACGCCATAACCAAGACTGGTCGCACACTTCTTCACGCAGCAGCTGCTTCAGGAAACATAGACCGTGTTCTTAAGGTACTTGAGCTTTGTCCTGGTGTGGATTTGGATGCCGTAGACCATGAGGGTGTCACCCCCCTGCACATTGCGGCGGAACAATACAATGGCCACGATCTGGTTGAGTTTCTCCTGGAGCGTGGAGCAAATGTGCACTCAGTCGACAAGAAAGGCCGGACGATGCTCCATGCTGCTGCTTCCTCTGGACGAGTCAAGACTCTTGAATGCTTCCACAAATACGAATTGAATGTGAATGCGGTCGACAGCGAGGGTGTGACGCCATTTCACTGCGCTGCAGAAGTGTGGGTGGAGGAAATTAATGATAGTGGGCTAAAATGGCTTGTGGACCATGGAGCAGATATCTCAGCCATTGATGAGCAAGGCCAGACGGTTCTCCATTATGCCGCACTCTCCGAATTGCCATGTGTCATCGAATTCATCCTTGAAAATTATCGTGTGGATGTGGACGCAATGGACAATGATGGCGACACACCACTTCACTATGCAGCGATGTTGGTGCCGCAGTCCCGGGGTCACCTCAAACGCCTCAGGCAGCTGATGGAGGTGCTCCTACACCATGGCGCAAACATCAATGTAGCTAACAAGGATGGTGAATCACCCATGGATGTGGCACGATCACTGGGCTACAATGTGTATGTGAACGTGATGACGAAGCACGTGCCCTCGCGACCAGAAGAGACTCCCCTGCCGGTGCAGGCTTCCTAGCCTGAGGTGGCCCCATGTGACGCCCCCAGTGTCATCCCCATCGGCATGTACCTGGATGAATATTATATATGCAACTCATGAGGTAGGAGAAGCGGAACTCATCTGGAGAGCATGCCTGGATCCCGCGCGATGGGTGAAGAGCGCGCTATACGCTTGGACTAGTACGTCTGTGACTTGTGGCGCCATTTTTCTGCACGGAAGTCTATGAATAAGTGACCAGATGAGATGAACGGCGGAGAAATGGCCGGACATGCATTTTATATGGATATATATTATGTGTATATAATTGGCCCGTACATGTTGAGATCCTCTGATGTCTGATCTGTCGTCCTACCAGTCAATCAAATAAGCTTGGGGATGAGAAACTGAGTATAGTGGAGCTAAGGGCACTGATTCCGGCAAGTACTCTAGGTAGCAGCTGAACCACAAGTGCAGAGGCTCCATCAAAGGCCACATCCCTGGCTCAGTGGACTTCCAAACCCACTTCGGGCCATACCTCCAATGCTGCTCCTCCACCCATATGCATACCCCTGTCATGACTGCTGTTTTTCAGATCTCAATTTCAGTGAATTACGTTGATCCCCCCTGCATCCTTCTATCACGCCTGTTAGATCCTTGAGATCTAACACCAAGACTCCAAACCTTTGGACCTCCGAACTCCAAAGTAACTATTATGTTCCGTTTTAGTTCTTGTTGTTTACCTCTTAAAGTATAATCCTCATTCATGACCCAAAGTAGAATACTTGTACCTCACTTGATCCAAACCTCTGACCATATTCCAAACTCTGGTTATTATTCGACTCTTAAATCCTTCTTGTTCTATGTTTATGTCTTTCTTATTACACATTCTTAGGATACAATTAGGATATGAGGTATTAATAGTCCTCCAATCTTGTATCTGTTCTTTAGTTTGAATATTGACTTATTTCCTTGTTACCAACCTCCAGTCTTCTCACATCACTATCTCTGTAGTTAGATGCTACTAGTGATACTTCCAAGTTCGAACCTCCAAGTAACCTCTGAACCTCCGATCTCTGAAATTAGGGACCAAATGATAGTAGGTGGCGCAACCCATAAGTTGAAGCCAAGTCTGTTTTGGAACCCTTCAAGACTTTGGTGTTATTGCTAACGCCTCAATCTATCAGATCGTGTCGTTTACGAGGCTTCAAGAATATTAAACAATGCTGCAGCACAACTCCGGAAATAATTTAA
>QFFB01021841.1:4661-15164 GCA_003316465.1 Ramaria cf. rubripermanens
CCCCCCCCCCCCACACTATGATCCCCGACCCCACTTGTGATCTGTATTGTATACCCTTCTGCTCTGACTTGGAACTCATTACTGTTACTGTCTTATATGCACCCCCTAGCCCTAGTATATAACTCCTGTATTCATACTAAGTAACCTCAGTTTGAATATTGACCACATTCCCATGTTAACCTTCCATAGTGTTCTTAGTATACTTTCCACTATTACTTCTGCACTTTCACATGTACCGTGGAACTGTGTTACCTTACTTGACCCCTCTGTTCCAAAACCCTGGGACCCTGTGATTGTTTGAGAGGCACAGCACATAAGCTGAAGCCAAAGTCCCTTCTGATCTATCTCCTGTACTCTCAGTCTTATGGTTTTACATGTCCATAACAGGGGATATGTGATCACAGGGGATATGTGATCACAGGGGATATGTAGATATGAGGGATACCTGATCATGGGGGATATGTGGACACAGGGGATAAGTGGACACAGGGGATAAGTGGACACAGGGGATAAGTGGACACAGGGGATATGTGGACATGGGATACATGATCATGGGGGATACCTGATCACTGGGCATATGTGGATATGGGGGATACGTGGATATGGGGGATATGTGGACATGGGGGATATGTGGACATGGGGGATATGTGGACATGGGGGATACTTGGACACTTGGCATATGTGCACACATGGGATACATGAACATGGGGGATGTTGGAACTTAGGATTTGTTTTTAGTGAGATACCTTAAACTACCAATCAATTAAATGGGCAATGCCCGCTGTGTGAAGCATGGGTACCGAAACTTGTCAACAGTATAAATGAGCAGGTGTGGCGCTTGTGGGTAGCTTATCAAAGGCTGACTAATAATTTTACATCAGCAAGTGCCAGTGAGCTCAAAGGCTATTGCCAGGCCACTCCATGGTTCAGCACTACAACAATGCTCCAATGCCCCTAACCCTTGACCCTGGCCACCACCCTCAACCCAACCCACCACTGCTGCCACCACACAAACCCTCCCTTGCACTCCCTGGTTGGTAGGTTAGCTAAATATATACTGCTGCTGCCTTCTTATGATACTCTTTGCTTCCCTGTGTAGTCCTCATCTGTCCCACTGCCACCCACCATCCACCACCATTATCCCTCCTCCTCTGCTGGGATAACCCATTGCTGGTGAGTATGACACCCTCTAATTCCCATTGTAATCCTAATGTTCCACAGCCTTGCCTCTGCCTGTCTCCATTGCCTCTGCCTGTCTCCATTGCCTCTGCCTGTCTCCATTGCCTCTGCCTGTCTCCATTGCCTCTGCCTGTCTCCATTGCCTCTGCCTGTCTCCATCTTCCCCTTACCCTTCTCTGCTGGAATAAACCCTTGCTGGTGAGTGTGGCAGTCTTTTCTTTTCAGTTTAAGTCTAATATGCCTCTCTAATATGTGCCACAGCCTTGCCCCAGCCTGCTGCCACCTTCCTCCTCCTCCTCTGCTAGAATAAACCCTTGCTAGTAAGTATTATAGTCTTTTCTCTTCAATTTAAGTATAATGTGCTGTTAATGTGTGCTGCAGCCTTGCCACAGCCTCCTGCCATCTCCCTCCTCCTTTTCCAGAAGAAATCCTTGCTGGTGAGTACTATAGTCTTTTCTTTTCAATTTAACTCTAATGCATGTCATAGATACTTGCTCATATACATTTTGGTGAGTCTCACTGTTTCTTTCCAATGTAGGTCTAATATCCCCCATCAGAATTACTTTCTGGTGAGTGTGGCAGCCTGTGTCCCAATGTGAGTCTAATATATGTCCTCATTATGATTTCTCCAATCTGATGCATCTGTCTTTAGCTTGGATCACCTTATCCTGCTGTCTTCAAAATAGCAACAATAGCTTCTGCTTGCAAATGTATGTTTTCGCTGTTTTAGTGTCATTTTCCAAGCTTATGCCTGTATTTTTCAGGGATCCATCTACTCCAGAGAGAAATCATCAGGTGGAGTGTGAAAGGGAGAGATAGGCAAGACAACTGACATCTACCACTGACCATAGAGAGTGTGCTGCTGCAGCCACTGCTATCAGGTCCCAGAACCAGCCTCCTCCACCACCTCCACCTTTTCACATCCCTCCCAATGTTCCCAATCATCCAGATGATCCCTTTCAACAACCACCTGTTGCAGGACCATCACATGCTGCTGATGATAATCCAGCTGAACAACCTGCTGCACCCTCTTCCAGTCTCAGAGTCTGGGTAGTGGCACTTCATGCTCAGGCTGATGCCATCCCTGGATTCAGACAGGCTGCTTCTGTTCCTCCTGTAGCAGGTTCTGTAACTGTTACAGAGATGCATGCTCTGGAAGCTGCCATGCCAACTTTGCCAGTATAGCAAAGGAGAAGGGGAAGACCAAGGCAAGAGCCTGTACAGCCAGCTCCTGATCCTGTTCCAGTGGGGCCTGGAGTAATTGCAAGGTTGCATGCTTGGGCAGCTGCCATGCCTGCCATGCCAGCTATGCCAGTATAGCCTATAGGGAGACACAGGCAACAATTTGTACAGCCAGCTCCTAATCCTCCTCCAGTGGGGGCTGAAGGAATGGCAAGCCTACATGCTTGGGCAGCTGCATTGCCACCCTTAGGAAGAGGATCAGCTCCTGTACCCCCTGTACTAGGTTCTGCAAGGATTGCACAGATGCAGGCTGAGGCTGGTGCACAGAGACAGAGGCTACTTCCAGGTGCCAGAGCAGTACCTCAGCCATTGGTACCAGCCAATCCACCACCAGCTCCCAATCCTTATCCATGTTAGATCCCTGAGATCTAACACCGAAGCTCCGAACCTTCGGACCTCCGAACTCCGAGGTAGCTATGTTCCATTTTAGTTTTTGTTGTTTACCTCTTAAAGTATAATTCTCTTTCACGACCCAAAGTAGAATGCTTGTACCTCTCTCAATCCGACCCTCCGATCCTATTCCGAACTCCGCTTGTTATACGCCCCTTATATCCTTCTTGTTATATGTTCTAAGGATACAATTAGTTTATGAGGTATTAATAGTCCTCCAAACTTGTATCCAGTTCTTTAGTTCGAATATCGACTTAATTCCACGGTACAAACCTCAGTCTCCTCGCATCACTACCTCCATAGTTAGATACTATAAGTAGTAACTCCAAGTCTGAACCTCCAGACTACCTCCGACACTCCGACCTCTGAAATTAGGGACCGAACGATAGTAGGTGGCGCAACCCATAAGTTGAAGCCAAGTCCCTACCCCCCTCGTACACTTTCGAAGTCTCTGACCTCCGAGTCTCTGGCCTCCGAAGTTCCGGGTAACATCCGTGAATTTAACAATCCACTTCTCATCCCTCAGCAGCCTCCTCTCCCTCAGCAGCCCCCTAATCCACCACCAGCTCATCAGCCCCCACCACCTCCTGATCCTCAACCACTGTTGTAAAGTCTGGATGAAGTAGTATTTTTCTTATGATTTCTAGCATTTTTCCTGGTCATCTAGCTAATTTTTTGTCTATTGTCACATGCCTGTGACACTCCCATGACTCATCATCACTAGTGACATGCTGTGTTGTGATAAAAAGATACTGTAATGAACATTGTGATGTCATTTTTCTTTTATCCTTTTATTACTTCTTTTCTTTCTTTCTCTCAGTCATAAAAAGTTGGGGATAATGTTTAAAAAGAGTCTTATCTGTTATATTCAAGGAGGAAACCACAAGACAACATCCTCTGTTGTCTCGGCCCACTCGCGCGAGTTGTAGACGTGCTATGACATCACAAGTATGGACAGATGGGTAATGTACATGATTACCCCACACACATGTCACTGATAATCAATTGGCCCAGTTACATGGTGAGCAGGCACCTGAACTGCTGGGATAATAAAAATAGAACGGAAAAGGATGTTGCGATTATAGAGGATCATACGAGGGTAACAATGATACAGGTTTTGAAGTCAAGGAACACAATAAACATCTCCAATGAATCAGATCACATATGGAATAGGAAAAGAAGGGGCAGCTTTCACATTATTATGTCAAAGAGACAGACATTTTTCTCAATTATCTTTTTTCACTTGTCATCAAAAATTATACTTCCCATTCCCCCATTCACTATTTTCTTCCCCCTGACGACTGATTATTTTCCAGATTTTTTTTACTATCCAAAACAAAAATCTGGCACTATTTGCTCCACAGATAGTACTATCTTTTCATCCCCTTAGTTACTAATTTTCCAGACCTTCATCTCTATTTTTAGCATTCCCAAAATCACCCATACACCTTCTCATATAAGTATCATGATACTCCTGTATGTTATTCTTCAGCCAGAATTATATCCCTCTTGATACACTTAGAAAAGCTCAGGGCATTCAGACTTGCCTTTCGAAATCTCCTACTATTTTCTTTAACAAATTTCTGCAATCTACAAGCTAGTTACACCAGATTGTCTATCTACTCCCTCAATTCATCGCCACACATCGAATCCTTTTTTCTGTTTGGCTGACGATCCATCTTGACGCTGAAGGAACCTCTGAGCCGAATCTTTGGAACATCATCAAATACCATTCCCAATCCCTGCATTACATCACCTTTGGTTAATCAATGTGCGTTGAAGGAAGATTGAACGACATGTATCTAAAAAAGCTTCAAACTTTGAGGAGTCTTTAAAAACTCCAAGCTCCACACACGTCTATTTCATTTCAGCTTAAACCATCATCTCAATTCAGCCCAGCCAGACGACTCAGCCATACCCCATCGATTATCAGTTCATTATTATCCCCATACCGTCCATCAATAACGCAGCTTCAAACTCTATTCCCCTTCAGACCTTTAACTCCCCAACATCGCCCTTATTATCACAATGGTCACTCAATTCAGAAGATATTCAAAGACACACCGAGCTTCATCACATGCTTTACCCCCAGTCACCTAAAGCAGCATGGCTCTCAACAAAGAAGTCACATTCCTCTATTCCGAAATCATATGCCATTGGAGATTCTGTGTATTTCCAAGACAATGCTCAGCCATTCATGTTCCTTGGATACACGGGCAATGTTAGATCCCTGAGATCTAACACCGAAGCTCTAAACCTTCGGACCTCCGAACTCCAAAGTAACTATTATATTCCGCTTTAGTTCTTGTTGTTCACCTCTTTGAGTATAATTCTCATTCATGACCCAAAGTAGAATACTTGTACCTCATTCGATCCGAACCTCCGCTCCCATTCCGAACTCCGCTTGTTATACACCTCTTATATCTTTCTTGTTCTACGCTCTTAGGATACAATTAGAATATGAGGTATTAATAGTCTTCCAATCTTGTATCCAGTTCTCTAGTTCAAATATCAACTTATTTCCCCGTTACCACCTCCAGTCTTCTCGCATCACTATTCCTGTAGTTAGATACTATTAGTGATAACCCTGAGTCCAGATCTCCGGACCACCTCCGATACCCGATCTCTGAAATTAGGGACTGAATGATAATAGGCGGCGCAACCCATAAGTTGAAGCCAAGTCCCTACCCCCTCGTATTGCTTCGAAGTCCGACCTCCGAGTCTCTGACCTCCGAGTCTCCAACCTCCGAAGTTCCGGGTTACGTCCGTGAACTTAACAGGCAAGGTCGTTCACAATGAAGGAAGGAAAGAATACAAGGCAGAATTCCAGGCTCCATACCCAACCAACCCTCCCACGTCAATCCAACTCAACCTTCATCATAGAACTACTCAAGACCATATACAACTGTCTCCCCCTCACGTTCTATCATGGGAGTGGATTAAGGAGAAGCTCAGGAGTTATTTCTGTTATTGATTCGTCACCCTCACTCTTATGACTCAAATGTGCTAACTAATGCCATGACTCATCTTGGAGAAAGTGGACCATTTGTATGACTATGATTGGTGGATATTTATAGTGCTCTTGTTATGACTCACTTTGTTTCAGAATGACTCACCTTGTTTCTATTTTAGTTAGTCTTTTCTCATCATGACTCATACTTGTTCTATTTTTGGATCTTTTATTACTCATTCACCATACTTTACCCCTATCTGACACATTCTCGCTTACTTTCACTATTGTAATTTCTCCCTTGTTTCTCCTTTTGTGTTTTTTTTTTTGTTCTCACCATTACTCATTCTGACTCAGACCTGCTTGCTCATCATATGACTCAACCCATTGCAGTGCATGACATCATTGTAGCTTGGGGATGTGTATATAAAGGGCTCGGTCTCTCAGTACAATAACAAGTCAAGTTCAGTTCTCAAGTCAAGTCTCTCTTAAGTCTATGTCCAAGACTAAGTCAAGTCCCAAGTTTAAGGCACCAAGTCAAAGCTTTGTCACAGGACATAGCCGCGCATACATCACAAGTCACATGTCACAAGTCTACATCATACGTCACATGAAGCAGGGCGATCATCACAAGAAGTCACCTGTGTTACATCCTAGTTCTTTAGGTTGTACGACTTGTTCTCAGTACTAGTCAACCCACAGCTGTAGTCTCTTTGCCCACGAATGACTGCATTATAGACCATCCAGGTACAAGGACCGTTGCATGCAGGCTAATAGGTATTATTCCTGTTAGTGCATCTTTACCGCACAGGCGCAACACTAATAAGTTGAAGCCAAGTCCCTCTGCCCTAGTCTCACTCAGTCTTCGGCCAAGTATCTCAGTACCACCCATCAGTATGCATCTTAACATGCTGTAACCATTTAACCTCTGAGCATGTGCTTTATGGTACTATACAATATGGCCGTGGACGTCCATATTATGGGTTTAAAAATAGATAATAAGTATCAGCTTAGGCTTGTGTGTGTTCAGTTAGCACAATGGTCCATGCATGATCAAATGTATCTATAAGTTGCACATACTTTGATATTTGCTCCACAATGCCTGTCCATTGGAAATGCCCCATGCCCATTTCTGTATGTTATTACCCATGGGTGTGGGTCCTTTACAAAGGGCAGAAGAGGGGTAAAGCCATAGTAGATTTATCTATATTTCTTTGGTATAGTAGAATTTAGGATAATGTGATCTTGTGGACTATCCCTGGATTCAAACCAATGATCCGCCTTACATTTATATAGCTTGTGTAGGCATGAAACTGGTAAGATTGCTATGTACAGTACTTGTATTTTTGCATGATGAAAATCAACCCTGAGCTAACTACTCCTGCAGGTCTGTGTTAGATCCCTGAGATCTAACACCGAAGCTCCAAACATTCGGACCTCCAAACTCTGAAGTAACTATTATGTTCCGTTTTAGTTCTTATTATTTGCCTCTTAAAGTATAATCCCCATTCATGACCCAAAGTAGAATACTTATACCTTGCTCAATCTGAAACTCCAACCCTATTCCAAACTCTAATTATTATTCAACTCTTATATCCTTCTTGTTCTACGTTTATGTCTTTCTTGTTCTACATTTATGTCTTTCTTGTTCTATGTTTATGTATTTCTTGTTATACGTTCTTAGGGTACAATTAGGATACAAGATATTAATAGTCCTCCAATCTTGTATCCACTCTTTAGTTCAAATACTGACTAATTTCCTGTTACCAACCTCCAGTCTCCTCACATCACTATCTCCATAGTTAGATACTACTAGTAATACCTCTGAGTTTGAACCTCTGGATAACCTCTGATACTCCAATCTCCAAAATTAGGGACTGAATGATAGTAGGTGGTGCAACCCATAAGTTGAAGCCAAGTCTCTACCCCCCTTGTATTGCTTCAAAGTCTGACCTCCAAGCCTCTGACCTCTGAGCCTCCAACCTCCAAAGTTCTGGGTGATGTCTGTGAACTTAACAGTCTGCTTGGTGGTGCATTCATTTGCACCTTATCCTGTGAACATAAAATCTCATCTCAACTTTGTGACCTCACAAACAGTGCTGTTCTATTGCACTTAGAGGTTCACAGCTTGCACCAGAGACATGCAATCTGCACACTCATGGTGCTCAAAAACAAGCTGTGTGTCACTCAGGACACTAATGACACAGGTTTTTAAATGGTAGAATAGTGAAAGTAATGTATGATCTATCCTTACCATTTTGAAGATACCATATACCATACACAGCTGTTTTCTGGCCGTACTGTAACAATAGGAGCCTCAAAATCATATGGTGATGGGTGGCTGATGGTCATGGTATGGTGCCCATCCCTAGATATGAGTCCAAAACATGTTGTAAGCTTGCAAGTCACATTCCAAGAGGAAACTGTGATATCGTCTGCAAGCTCAAGATGATACATAATGTGGATCAGAAAGAGAAAAAGGGGGAGTCATAAAGCTGGATTCTTCAAGAGGAGTTACAGGTGTACTTATAGAAATGAGAACAGCCATAAAGGTAAAGTAGATATCAGTGCCACTAGAAAAAAAGGCAACATGTGCAAAGTGGATAGTGGAGTGGACAATGAAAACAGGTCTCAAGGAGTGGACAAGGGATATGAGAGGCTGCGTCATCTAGATAGCAATCCGACAAGACAAACAAGGAAAGGTGGACTTGGAGAGTGGAAAAGTGGAACTGTAACACAAGTGAGGCTGCATAACTTAGTAAAAGTGTGGTGTCTGAATTATAGCCACCGAAAGTCCAAGAATAGACTCTAACTAAATAAAGTAGGCACAAATGAAAATAGACCATAGTAATCATAAAATCACCATACAGGGAGTGTAGCTCCCTTACAATGTACTGCTCCACAGGATCACATGTAGTGATGCTGAAGTGCCTGCAGGCCACTACCTATATATGCAAGACATACATATAATGACACAACATGTGAAATAATACAAGGGATTAGTGCTCATGTGATGTATATAATGTGTTTTACATACAATATGTGAAATATGATTTTTACCAATTATTTTAAAGCTGAATGATCACATAGGGGGGCTAAAAGCATGTGCTGCCTGCATATATAGCCTCCCATCTTCCAACACAGCTGCTTTTTTTTGTCAAAAAAATGTAGTTATATTCTTGATATGTTAATCATAATTTTCAATAATTTTTGGCACCCCCAAATGTTCCAGGGGTGGTGGAATGTGCAAGTGATCCACATCCTGACCTGATCCACATCCTGATCGGTGATAGTATTCATTGAGCTACAGTATTTACAATATTTGAGTGTAGTTTCAAACTTGTGCCTTACAAATTACAAACTGCTGTAATATATGCATCATGCTTGTCTATAAGCCCTATTGTCAAACACCAAGAATTACTACCCCCAAGTATATACATAATATTGGACTCTGTGGTGGTCTTCTGAGTTCATCACCTGGTGCATATTAATTTTTTTGGGTCTTAATGGACATATTAAATAGTCACTTATTTTACTATATAAACCTAGTTCTTTTTTTTTTTTTTTTNNNTTTTTTTTTTGGGGGGGGGGAATACATCCTCAAATACATGATGCCATGTTCTACTTCTACTGTAGATTAACCTACATTATAGACATGTGTCCAATGTGTAAGAAACATAGAGTAGTCATGAGCATTTTTTCCAACTGAAACATATCCATGTATTTTGGGCCTTGATTTCATGGATTACCCAAGGATAGTAGCTGGCTATGTTAAATTTTTCGACCATCTGTGTATTGGATAGTCCATGAGTGCATATGTGGTCAAACCAATTATATTCATGGATTTTCTGTATATTTCACCAGTGGATTTTCCTAGTATTATGTGGTGATTTTTTTCACTATGCACTAGTACATCTATGTCTGATTTTGAGGGATCTGCCATGCAGTTTAACAAAAATATTCCACCCAGATTACTAGTGGATGAATTTATGGGTGATTTTTATAGTCATCCATTTGCACAAAAATGGAATGTGTTACTCATCCTTTGGAGTTGCAGGCAACTGGCAACTTGAAAGTTGAAATCCAGGATGATAAAACTCTCATGTGGAACCCTATAAATCTTACAGAGTTCTTTAGGGATGTTTCATCTATCATATTTGTGAAAAAAAAAAACTATATTTATGTGTCCTGAGGCCAGTAGAGTGTATATGTTACCAATAATTATCAGCTCAACTGAATGGTGTGCCTGATATTTTCAATTCAGTTTGCTAATAATTATTGGTAACATATAAACTCTAGTAGATCACAAAAGGTACAAGGTCACGTGACAGCTCTCAGACTCCGCTCGCGCATAATGCAATCGCATGCCTTCACACAAGCCTGCGCCAACAGGTATTTTTCTCACTTGGGTCCGCGCATTATAATTGTTGTCACCTATTGCCATACGGTAATGCTCATACTAATTCACGGCGTGCGAAACCGTTCTGGGCGCGGGCGTTGTATTTTTGTGCAAACGGACCGCGATAGATTTATACATCATGGTGCATCCACTGGTCACGAATAACAGATGGATGTACCATGTGTTATTGGTGGGGATCCTTCCCGCAGTGAGGATGAGCCAGTCAAAGCTGGAAAAGGTTTGCGCAGGTGGCCGTCATTTAGGGATACCGGATATATAACTCTACGTAGAATCTGTGAGGAGCAGGCTCGTACCCACGCATAGAGACTACCACAAGGTCATT
>QFFB01021842.1:0-20497 GCA_003316465.1 Ramaria cf. rubripermanens
CGCTGAAAGAATAGAGCAGGTATTAAAGGACGCGACCAAGAGTGATTTGTTTCCTTTGAATTCTAGCTCATCGGACGATGCTCCCTCTCTGCTGGCTACCGCATCGACAGATCCCATGGCTGCCGTGGATGCTATACAGGCCGTGGTCAGGTTTGTTAGCACCTGCGGAGCTCCATCCAATTCTATTGGATCAACTGATGTTTCGCCGTTTGGTGGGCGAGAGGCGAAAGAAGGTTATCTGGACGCCTTGAGACAGCTTCCTCCGACAATGCAATCATTCAATCTGATCGCTAAGCTGCTTCGCCCTACACACCACAGTAGTGCTGCGTCAGCACAGCAGGAAGATACACCAGAGGTGAGGGTGGCTGTTTTGATCAGGTCCGAGGTGCTAGGCGGGTTTGTGAGCGGATGTATACAGTGGATCGAGCATGCGGAGCAGGAGGAGAAGGACGGCGAGGTACACGATGATCGTGTTGCCATAACCGTTTCAAGTGTAAGTGGCTATTTGTGATCGTCCTTTGGCTAGCACGTCTTCATATTGATGATGGATCTAGCTCTGTAGATTTTATTCGTCTTTGCTTAAACACGGCTTCGTCTCAGCCGCCTCTGAGGCCGATACAACAGAGATAATGGGTTTTGCTCTACAATTCTCGAGATTCGAAGAAGCAAGGAGCGTCTATAGCACGCTGGCCGCCGCGAGGACATAAACGGACAGCGAATGGGCTGCCTTAATTTTGATTTTCTGTTCTGGGTTTTTGTTTACCATATCGCTGTCGCCATCTGCCTGTTTGCCTGTCTCATAGGTTTGTAACCTCACCAAGCGTACTGATGATGTCTGTAATCAAAGAACTCCATTTGTTGTAAGACATACTCTTCAAACCTGGAGTTAACGGCGTAATTGACTGTCAAGGCACATTATGGACACCTCACTTCAGGTCAGGAGAAACGCGAAGCAGGTGAATAGAGGACCAGATAATCATTTCGGAAAGTTTCGGCAACAACCAGGCAAGACTTGCTCTAGTCAAAAAAATCGAGGGCCTAGACCTGAGTAAAGAGGCATTGCCTGACCAAGATGACAGATCGACTCAGCTTGTTTCATATCATTTAGCGATCTGTCCAGCCTGGTGTAAGATGTCACACTTCCAGCAGAGGCATCCTCCTGATTACAGTAGTGAAAATAATATCGAATTACCAAGATGCAGTACCTAGTGGCAATTTGGGGTGTAGGGCTGCTAACAAGGCAGGCATAGCTGACGGTGCGTGTGCAATATCGATACATGCCCTACGCAGAAGATGAGTATAGGCAGACACACATTCATCAGACAATGACCTCGGGTGCGTAATTCCTAGACTGTCAAATGATGACGACGTGAGCAGGGTCATACCCGCCTGTCAGGCACGTGCTGCAATTCAGGATGCGGTGAAAAAGATAACCCTGAGCGAGGAGGAAAAAAATCAGCTCTAAAATTTGAAGTGAAGTTCAACCGAACTCGAAGAGAGGCCATTACTATAAGTCAAAAGTGTTGATTTGTAGTTGAGCTTCGCTACTAGGCGATTGTGGCTGCTGCTAGAAGTGTTGTAGCGCTGCACCTTTAGCAACAGAAATCCTGTACCACCGCCGACTTGTCCGGGAATGTGGCCGTTGGTGAGTACAGCGCGCTTATAATTGATTAGACAAGATCCATATTGTGCCAAAACCTAAGGATCGCCATGTACCGAAGCTTTAGATCGTCCCCACTAATGTAACCTAGAAATATTCACAAACAAGTACACTAGTATACGCACGCCATTTGGGGGGACGGGACAGGATTGCATGCACATTTGAGACGAGACCACTGTACGGCTCTTGACTTGTTTGACCCTTCACCACGCTGTCCGGGGTGAAACTCGGACATCGAGCAAAGACATCGCCTAATTATTAGGGTGCATCAAGCGCATTTTCCCTGTGGTCTAAATGTCTGCCGACATGTTCAACCCTTGGTCTCATGCATAGGCCACCAAAAATGGTATATCGGCCTGTTTGGGAATATAAATATTGTATCGTCGACTAAAAAAAAGGCGGCATGCATTTTCGTTTCCTCGTTTTACAACGCAAACTCTACTATCGCTTCAAATTGTAAATCCATGATCAGTTGTGCACAACATAATATCTGCCATCCCGTCACTCACGCCAAAAAGGTGCATCCTACGGAGGTGGATTCCATGGTGAAAGAGAGAGACAATCTGATCGGAGGGCAGTAGACTTGTGGATTGTAAGGACCCGGAGTGTAGAATGGTGATGCAGACCGGCAAGAATAAGCAGGCTTTCATCATACTAATTGCGGCTAATACTTATTCGGACACCCACTTACGGTGTGGATGTGAGGATTAGTAAGCAGATTACGCTACATTCCACGCGAAGGCCCCAGGTGGGTTCGCCTCGCGCTCCTATCTTGACAACCGTGACTACGCCAAAATATGACACAGAGTGTAGACTCTGTCCGTGTTACACGAACTGTGATCCCTGAGGCCACTGCTGGAGTACCCTCGCCCACTGATGAGTTAGTCTTCACTGTTTTCAGACGAGCGTTGGGTAGTGGCGAGCAGCCGTCAACAACGACATCGACACCGAGTGGATTAATAGGCAGTGATACATTATTTCCGAGCGGTAGTTCAACCCCGAGTCCTGAAGGGAAACATGGTATTTCTCAGGTGGGTCACATCTCGCATTTGTTCTCAGACAGTCAACTGCAATTGGTAGATGGTCCTTGAGTGGATTTTTGTCGTAATTGCGCTCGGTTTACTCACCATCCTCGTAATCTGGCGGTATGTCAGTCATATATCAAATACACGCGTCATAATCGCCCAGTTGTGCCTTGTTTTGTGCAACTAGATGTTTTTGCCTGAAGTACCGGGGCCGTAATTCTCGGCTCACGATCCTCCCATCCCTTCGTGGCCAAGGCCGCAGAGCCTCGCAGCGCCCGCGCTCCTATACGCAAACTCTACAAAGCCTACAACCTGCTCATATCCATGACTCAGAGGACTTAAATACTGGGTCTCCATTCGATCGCCAGACGCGGGCTTTAGTGCTTTCGCCCTCCTTCCTACATACTGGGCTCATGCCCCTCGTCGATGGGCGGGGCGTTCAAATTAATACCCCTGGTGTCACTCAACCCCGAGTGCGAGGACAGAGGGTGAGGGGATTAGATGTAGACGAAGGGGGAAGACGGGGTGGAGGTGTTGGAGGAGAAGATGAGAATGGGGACGAACTTCCGGCATATGAAATAGGTAAAGGGCCTCCCGGATACCAGGTATCCATTGGCAATGCTGCGCCGCCGGACATTGTGGAGGTTGGACTTCCAGAGCGTACAGCAGATCAGTACCTGCAGCACTCAGAAGAGTCTCAGAGTATTCATCAATCGAATCCACAACAAGTAACGGAGAATCCACCGAGTTCTCTGGATTTGAGTACGCAAAATCGAGAACTTGGAATCCCTCCGCCTCCAAGTCCTTCCCCAGAGCCTACATCCCGAGGCCAATCGCCTTCCCATCCTTGTAAGCCCTGAATCCCCCAGTAACCTCCTAACGCAACACTAACTAATCCATTAGCATAACCACTGCCCTCCCAACGTCGCTTTCAGTACCCCGCCTTTACATTTCCTTTCAAGCCTCATGTGCCAAGCTTTGTCGTTACTGCTGTATTTCACAGAACTGTGTTTTTATTGTAATGATGGACAAGTCGTATATACTTGTGCGTCACCAAACCTATCCAATAGTGTGAAATAGATCGAACTTGTGCCGAAACAAGGAAAATTTCTCTTTGCTATATCACATCCCAGTGCCGGCTGGGAGCCAACATAGTAGGCCCTGGATCAAGGGTGTGCTGGGTACAGAAATTCCGCGGTCCTGATCATATCCAAGACGGGCCCTCTGGTGTGCCCGTGCACTTGTCTTGGTGGAAGATGCAATAATCCTTCCTGGAAAATGTCTTGAAACTTTTGGAAAAGTCAAAAGACGTGAATACTTTCATCCAAAATGAGAACTTACCATTTGTTGCAGGGATATACCTTCCCAACGGTAGCACCCTCTTGGTGCCTCTTGGCAATGTCCTCGGTCGTAAATTGACGACCGCTTGTACAGAGGATTACAGTAAGTTAAGACCGCTCAAGTAAACTGCTTTGTTGACTTACCAGGTCAAACAATAAAACAATTTATCGTAGCCCATGTGTCTCTGCACGTGGACACGTGCAGAATGTTTGCCCTTGAAGGGTTCTCTTTGACATTGGTACCATAGGCACCTGTATGCTCGTTTGCCACCCTCGGTGCAGTACTCGAGATACGCCTCTACCGTCTCGTTGTCGGCGGCCGGCAGAGGGGCATATGAATGATCCCCAGCTGTTGTCATGGGACTCGGTGAAAACTCTCGAACTGCAAGGGGTGAGGAGATTGGATGCTTGGATGATAAAGAAGACGTGTCGTTGGGCTCCTTCTTATACAAATGGGCAATTCGAGAGCCAGTCTCTTGAGGGGACCGCAAAAACACCGAAAAACGTTGAACGGGATACCATATTATGATATTAAATCTCAGACGCGCATGAGCAAGGCATGAGTGTGCCAGGGGAGCCGTCCAAAAGGGCAAGCGTGTCAGAAAGCTAACGGGTAAGGCAGCCATGGCAGCCAGGAAGACCAGCGATCTTCTGAATTTCAAATGGCGGGGCTAAGTTCGTCTCAGCACAATATGGCTTTGCTTCTTGAGAGCGTGATCCGCTACCTCGCTTAAAACCAGCCTTGGTTCTCGGTCTTAGCTGTCACGGTCTTGTACCTTGGATCTTAGGGTGATATCGATGGGAGGATTCGGATGGCGTTACACTGTAATATCAAAACGCCGCAATTCTCCTTATCAGGGTGTATACAGTTTAACCTTAGTTGAGATCCGTCCGATGCCGCACGCAGATGGCGCGAAGGGTCTGTTATTGTTGTCAGAATGCAATGGCCATCAAGGACTCGGTTGCCATGCTGTGCGCGTAGTTGTTTAGAACGATAAACCCGTCTGCCAAATGCGTGTCGTGTCGTGTGAGTGTGATGCTTTCCCAATCAAAAATTTCCATATTAGATGGACACAGTAAAACATCCAGTGAAGCGCTTACACGAGGTGGCTATCTCAAAACATTAGGTATGTCCAATGTACTACTTTAGTCACCCTTCTAATCTCACAGCGAAGTGCGGTCTTCACGCATTTGACTTTGTTCCGGATATTTCGGACTGGTGACCGCGACAAGGAGGTCCTGTGCTGTAAAACGAAGTGGAGTTAATAGCAGATTCCTCATAATGCAAAGCATTTAGTTAACATTACTATTTTCCTACGTTATTAAAAATATACGGGCGGCTGCGTAGTTGCAATGTCGAGCCGTGTCCAACGGAGGATCATTCCTGACCTTGCGTCTTCCATCTCATACAAGCAAAAAATATGACTATATTCTCAGAGTAACACCTGAAGCTTGAAGCTTGAGGAGCCATTTGCTCCAGCCGTAGGGAGTCAGCAGGTTGGAGGTGTTATGAAGCGGAGTTATAGTGATCGCTGAGTCTGAAAGTTAACTGATGTAAGTAAGTACATAGCATCTGAAACTGGTGATGTGGCAGCCCATATTCGTTCACACTCTAATGCGCTTCTGAGGCATCTTCTGGCTCACATATACTTTCATTCCAAGCAACCGAAGTATTTATTTTCATTTTTCCAGCTTAGCCTAATTTTTTTATTGGAAGTTGCATGTTTGACAGCTCTGTGGGATCGGTGAGCGACTACAAAGGTATCAAAGATGGGATCTGCTAATCTTCCGAAAGAGGATCAATAGGTAGGCACTCGTTCACAGCCTCAAACAAGTGTGTATGATGGTCTGGCATGCCGGGCGGCGTCGAGTGGGGTGGTTCAATTGGGCAGCGGCGCTCCATCATTTTCCGCGGGCGGACGCCATATCACTCTATCACACGCCCACTTGAGAGGTCACCTTGTCGACATCCAGCTCGCTGTAGTTTTTCTTAGGATTCGAGGTCAGCTGATATTTGCCGAGGGTGTCCCACCCAAGTAGGGAGTAGGAACACACTGAACGAGATAATACAAACAATAAGGGTAGTCTATTAACGGCTTGATAAGACTGGAATTGACATTATCTTAAACCACTCATTAGCGGGCAGGGAACATAATCTTTGGCACATCAGAGTTAGACGAAGGAAGCCAAAATCAGATATGGGGATAACGGCCCCACCGCCGCCACGCGCTTGGCTGAGACAAAAGGTCCCCGGGAGGCTCCAGGTTAGTCAGACGCTATAACCTAGCGAAAATATCCATGTTTAAAACATTCACCAGTTCGATCGGCACGAGCGTGGATTCAATCATTTCACCGGGTTTTGGAGAAAAGGTAATATCGGTTACTTCAAAATCAGAAGAAAAGTGACCCATGGGACAGCAAACGAGAGGACATGACATGCCATTAATTACACTGATACAAATGGCGGAGAACTGTGAGCGTGATCGTGTGTAAGAATTACCCTTGAACTTCGAGAGGACCCTGTGTGACCCTGTCGGTCGGATTGTCCAGGTTAATGGCCTTCAGAATTTGGAATATCACGAGGCGCAAGCCTGGTGCACGGGAGTGCTCTTCAAATCAGGGGCCATGTGGTCGCTATCCTGTGTCCAATCGTGTACAAGCCTGAGCCTCCGTGTCCGACCTGGCGATTCACGCTTATAGTGTGACCATCATCTTCGGCGAAGTGTTTGTTCACCCAAACTTTAAACACACACACCCAACCAGGTTCCATCCCATCACCGAAGGATAGGCAACCGTGTAGCTGCGACAAGGCACGCAAGTATTTGCCAAGCGGGATATCCAAGCTTCGCTGGACTGTGTAGCAGCCTAACATGTCGTCTGGGAAATGCCTCGAAAAGTCTGCCTGACTTTGAACAAGAGAACTTGTGGCTTGAGCTGGTTCGATTGTTTCTTGGGGGCGTTCATAGGAACGCTTCTATGGACGGCCGTAACCTCTCACGTACGTCTGCGATGCATGAATATTGATGGGAGAGGTTGTTCCGTGCTGGCAGCGATGACTCGAGCTCCCTTTCCGCCCCCGTCCCCAGATGGTTTCCACCTATCCCAGTTATCCTGATACCTATCTTAGTTTGGAGAGAGCTACAAGTTTCGTAGCTTCGCTCATCGTTGAGACAAGCTCCCACTACAAAGTGGCTTGATTTTCGAGTCCAGTTGCTAGGCTGTGCACATGTGACTGTGGCCTGGTGGTCTTCCAGTAGAGGGCGGGACATATGTCGCGTGACCGGGTAACGATGGGAGTGTTCTGAGTGATACCTCGAGATGTCATTATAGCCGACAGTCTGTATATTCCAACGTACCCTGGCACCTCTCGCAATCTGATGAGCGCTGCCAGCGTTGCAGTTTCGCCTGTATAAAGTAGTTTTCTTGTGATGCCTGGGACTGCTTTTCTACCCAACCGTTCCCATGATCGTCGCAATGTGATGAGCGACGTCCGAGTTTCAATTCATCACTGAAGAAAGGGTCCATTATGTTGTTTATACCAGTCGCCGTAGGCTGTAGCGGCGGGATGATTGTCTGCCAGTGGTCGCAACATTGCTTTTCGCGCGTGATCCTCCGTTTAACCGTTATCATCAACTCCAGACTTACTCCCAGACGGCCGCCGGTGTGCCCTCGGTTATTGTAGTACGTCTCCAACGTGCTGTCTGATAGGGAACCACCCCCATCCAGACCTCACCGCTCATTCTCGCAGTTATGTTGGGGACTGAATTTCCAAGCCAGACGTGTCAACTTAACTCGAAATGTCCTTTCCAGTGTTGTTTTGATATCTAACTGGCTGTAGGGAGAGACATAAAAGGTTTAGTCACATTCATTATATTGAAAATACAGATTATGGCGTACTCACCAGCGTGCGCACACAAGGGATCTATCTCGGTGTCATAATATGCTTCGTGGAGTACTAGTTGAAGTCCTCGCTGAGTCGTCGGTAGCTAGTGGCAGAGTTTACTGTAATACTAGCGTCAGGATCAGAAATGATACAAGCAAATCAGGACCCACGCACAAGGTGATACACTTTATCAACAAATATAAGGGTATATTACCAAGGGCATGCAAGTCCCCCAGCGATACAAATCCCGTGGGGCAAAAATTGTGCACCATCTTGCCTGTTTTGCATGCAGAAGTATCACAACATTGCATGTGTAATTCCAGTCCGGTGTTCTGACCACATGTGCCAGTATTGAGTACCTTTGTACCTTAGTACATGTATGATATGAGGATGAAATAGTGTAGTGGCTGTCGTGAGAAGGGGGTCTTGCGAACGAGAATCCTGTGGCGGGGAAGGGATCTGAGAGGAGTGGGTCAGATAGAGCCACAATATGGGGGATTGGGAAGGTAGTGGAGGTGATTAACAGCAGCGGGAAGGCGGGGATGGTGGCAAAGATGCCGTGGGATCGGTCAACGAGAAGTCGTCGGTCGGAGTCCAATCGTATTTGTGAAAGTTAAATATTTCAGGGTTTGCCACGGAGATTATCAGATCAGTGAGCGCTGCTATATTGAGTTCGATTATTTTTTTAGCAATCTTTCTTCTATATGCGCAACAGACACGAGCGAGGGACGGCTCCGTCACGGTCTAGAAGCAAGACATATAGGCTGATCACTCATTTGTAATTTCCTTGCGAGTAGAATCTGGCAGATAGAAGTTGATAGAAGATGTTTAAATAACGGGGGCTGATTATGAAATATTTTCGCGACAAGTTTGAGACCTGGCGGTGCTGCCGCAGCTAGAGCTGTAAGAATATGGTGACTAATGCTGTCCATATCGGCCCATATGATGAACCGCCTGCCATCCATCACTAGTGCTGTGTCATGTAACTGAAACATCGGCCAATTTGGTTAGAAATGCATTCAATTACTTAAGGCCATAAGTCTCTAACGTGCTTACAAAATAAATAAACCTCCAGGTACGTCAAGTTATACCAATGAGTGGGATTCAATTTCATCTTATAGTAAGTTGCTGGTTCGTTTGGACGACGTCCAAAATAATATCGTTAATGGTCTGACAGGTTGGAACCTAACGACTGATTCTGGGAGGTCTACTAGGATGTCCGTAACTTCAATGCATATAGCAGCTCACGGGAATCACCTTTGATTGCCTGTATTGCAAATGCTGACTAAACCTAATATGGTGCTCGTTGATTGTCACTCAAGTCGTGTTGCAAGCTAACAACTTTGTGAAAGTAACATGATCGGCGCCGATATAATTACCCAAATAAATGAATCCACTCCCATGAAGTAAAATCCGAGCTGCACTTGAAGGCATGGGGGGTCTTCCCTTCCAGTAGCTTCTCTCCCTCAAGAACTGCATGTGAGGACATAGGGACGAAGGTTATCATTTATATACAAGCCGATCCCCGGAGTATTCCCGAACATGTGTTCTCCTGCCAAATGGTGCTAGCCGATATTATTGGCCGGCATTGTGTTTGATGACCGCGAGCATATATTGGTGTGCCAGGGCTTCCCTTTATTCTCCGCGCTCTTTGCATCTTTTCCAGAAAAATGTCTCGCACTTGCTGCGGCTTTGTACCAGGTCCCCCTCAGGGACCGCCTGTCGCGGATGATGGACGTGTCGCAATTGCTCTCACCCAAATTCCCAACTTACTCCTCACCCGTATGCCCCAATTTACTCACCGAGTATCAAAGATAGAAGACATCCAGCCTTCCAATTACGTGGTGGAGTCAGTTGCCTCCAGAAGTGAAGAACGCCCCCCCCCTTAGAAGACGGTTGACGTGCACCAGCCTTCTCCCCACTTTACCCACCGACTTTCGATAACACAAGGCATGCCAGCTCCAAAATCCATGGTGGATTTTTTCGGCCCATTGGTACTCCCTGCTTTAGAGTTTCCCATGATTATCAGGAACGCACTGTAGTATTCCATCTGGTCTCACTGCCATGTCTCCTGATTTATCGGAGAATGTGTCGTCTGTAAACCTATCTTTGAACCGCCAATGCATCAAATCCCACTACCGCACAGTTTTGAGCAGTTTCAGTGTTGGTTGAGAAGCGCCCCTCTGACTTTGCTAGTCGTGCAGACGCCAAACTCCACCGTGGGTCCTCCTCAAGTTTTTGGCTCCTTATTTACGCGAGGTACTCGCCAGTATCGCGGGTGAACAACACCTATGCGCGACAAGTCATCACGCCATCCTTTTTGACCTACTCACCAAGCTTTTAGGTAGACTAGTGCACATGGCCTCAACCTCCCGCTCCATTGTCAAGAAAGTTGATAATTATAACATAGCGTTCATCTACCCACCGGACGAAAGAAGAGCCTCTTCACCCTCGTCATTACTGCGATGTGACAGGGCGACGCCATCCCCTACTATAACGCCAGTAATATTGTTCAAACGCTACGATTTCAACCTAGCACCCAACAGCAGTGCAATTAGTGATTCATTACCTTCAGCTATGGCGCACCTTATACCGAGTTCGGAGCGACGGCATGATTCATTTCACTTCACCCACTATACGTACAGCAAAACGCATCTTCGGTGGAGACCGAAATCTCTCTCTATATCTCTTTTTTTCTTACAAGGGGATGACCTCCTGTACCCTGGGCCTCGGTTAGTTATCTCGTCAATGGCTTATCTGTGGTGATGGAAGCCAGTAAATGACCCGTACCTGGCCTTGGAGCCCACGCTGTTTTTCAGTCGTATAAGCGACCCGCAGCATCTACGGGGGCCCATTCGAACAACATCACAACCAGGATACGCATTCATGGTAAGGGAATTCCAAATAACATTGGCACATGCTTTTATTGTAATCTGCTAGCTATGTAAGAAATAGAGAAGCATCTGCGGATTTGAAGTTGAGGACGACAGGTGGTGGGTCGACCTTCTATGCGCGTGTATATATATGAATGTCGATGCTATGCATTTCCTCGGGAATGATATTATGCTGCCCATCACGCTTCCGATCACTGGTGAAAGCGTCGAAACGAGCGTCGAAGCACCATACCCGAGTTCCCACGTTGAGTCCTGCTAATGGATCATTAATTGCACTTAATTGGTCCGTTATCGGTAATGAGGCGTTTCTCATTCGAATTCATTAGAGCCATAGTTATAAATTAATGTAATGTATCAAGCAGTTTTGCCTGGAGATGAATTTGACAGCATATGTTCAAGATGAAACTTTCCGGGTTCGCGAGGCCGCTCTAAAAGGCATCAGCAATCACCATGTATATTATATAAGTAATTCCTAGTGGTCTTGATGACTGCTCGCATTCGTCGGAAAAATTCTCGGATGTAGAATCATCCCATGGTATGCTTTTTTGTGCATCCTTCTTGTTCCATCATAGACTAATAGAGATGGTGCGACGGCAGCATCGACGCGGAAGGTTATAATTTAATTACACCGAGTTTCAAAATGATTTGAAAGACTCCTTTGATACTCAGGAAGGCGAATGTTCGAAACGTCTGTAGCCCAAAGTTTTTCGGCGTGACCAAGCTCGCCCTTGCAATACATAAAATTTCAACCCTGTGCCGACTGCGCCATGCCTCACCTCATGTTACAGGGTCCCCTTCTACTTTGATGGCATAAGCCCACGTGTTGACTGGTGGGCGCCACTTTTTTCGTGTAAAAAAAATGTGTCCACAGTTATGGTGTATGTGGTTTACTCTAGTGGTTTAGACGCTACCACGATTCCCTACCAATGATTATGCCAAACTAGCGCGCCTGGCTGGTTGATTGCTATTAGACAGAGATATTAACGTGTGAACATTTGGGTGGCCGAGCGGCAATCCGCGTTCCTACTGGCCGCATCCTCCTTCCCTTGTTCTTTTTTTTTTTCCTCGGCAGTCAGGCTGTGTGCAAACTCAGCCAGCGTCACAATATCCCATCCTCCCTCGACATCTCCTGGACGTCTACCATTGCAGACACATCTAAAGATCAAAGGGGAACGAATCCACGAAGCTCAGAAGTACATATCTTAGCAAGTATATGACAGTTCGGAACCGGCAAACGGTTTATGCTTCCTTCGTAGGGAGTGGACAAATTCTGCGTGATGCAGGGACACCTGTCACCAAGATCAACCCTCGGTATGCACATAGACGCATTTCGGCCTGTGCTCGTGATCGCTATGCCCTCTAGGAACCCTACTTTCTTGAAATCTACGTGCACTCTCAGGGTGATCGTTACTAAACCTGGAACGGATTGGCTTTATCTGAGCTACTAGGACATTATTGAAGTCCGTGGTCATTCCTCAACTGTTCTCCAAATTTACCATTCGTCGGGCATGCGCCTTGTTCTTTCTCTCTTTATTTGTCTTGACCTTTGTTCTCCTATTTGCACGGCCATATGTATATGAAAGGCCCAATACCTCCAACTCAGCTCATCAGTGATCCATACCTCCAGAACTCTATCAGCTACTAGCACTCAAAATGTCAACTGCATGCTTATGAGGCTGCTACCACTGTCCACTGTTGCCTATAAAATGTTAATTAACTCACCCCGATCTGAGATTGAGCCGTACACCGTGAGGGTCACCTCGATCGCCCCTTGTGCGCACTTTCTGGCTTCTTATTGAAAGGCTCTCCCCGTCCTTCTCAGCCACGGTCGTTCCCTGAGCATGAGGCGTTCTGATGAAGACGAGTACTGTATGTCCCCAACTGTCAAGTTTCACTGTGCAGTCCTGACAAGTTCTGCACAGCGGCCAGGTATCTCAATGCCGATTCTGCCGCACAATGGTCGTCCTATACAACTCACCATCAAGGTATTTCTCTGCCTTCGTCGAACATACGGGGCTCTGTTTCTGGCGCGGGTTCGGGATATGACAATGCTGTTGGGAACGGCCACGCTATGTGGATGTCCCATGGACACAACAATGCCTGTGGATCATACGCACGACAAGATCAGGGCATGTACGGTGCGTGCTGTATCTATCACGTAGCTGTGACCATACACTTACCCACCGCCTATATTTCAACTGCAGCTCAAAACCATCAAAACCCAGGTTACTTTGTTTTCTCAATATGCACTTCAAGGACGCTGATGCTCTTCAATAGATTACCATTCGAGCACCTCGCAGCGGACGCAGGAGCAATGGTCTGCGCCATCTGGGAATTACGGGCGTCACACTATGGAGGTATGTCTGATGTGCCACTTTCCCCCTTTCTCAGACACAGATGAGTTTCCGATTGTCATCACGTTTGATACCATCCCACCAGTTATCCCATTCTCGTGCGTCTACATCCCAGACACCCTGGGAGCATCACCATGGTCACAGCCGATCCAATTCCTACGCACCCTACGATGACGCCTCGAACTACGCACCGTTTTCCTCGAGCTCGCAGCACCCTTCTTCCCCCACTGCTGAAGTCCACAACTATATTGCCCTCCCGTCCACCCCACAATCGACCGTAGAATCCTACCTCGCCCCCGTGAAACTCCCGGACACTGACCCACTGCATAAAAGCAAACGGGCTTACCAATGTACCTGGTCAGGGTGCTCCAAGGCTGCTCGCGGCGAATTGTTCAAGTCAAAGGATAACGCACGGGTACATGTTCACAAGCACTTCGGGTCGGATAAATTGTTTGAGTGCGTAGTGGAGAGTTGGTGAGTCGTGGGAATACACATTGCAGTAGTTTGTCGACATTTATAAGGATGGTAATCCGTCTGGGGGTGGTGTCGGGCATATTGTAGTAGGAAGAGTTTCGCATCGGAGGATGCAGCGAAGCGACACCGTGACACGACAGAGAGTAAGGCTTTTTCTTGCGCTGTTTGGTAAGTCTGTTTTTGATATATCGTGACAACCTCCGATACTGACATGCGCGCGGCTACTGCAGCGGTAAGGTGTTTGCGCGAAAAGACTATAGAGACGTGCATCAGAGGCGGTGCACAGCATAATTTGGGACTCAGTAGCCGCTGACAGGCTGCATAGATTTCTGGCTGCAGCGGCAATTAATGTGGACTCGAGCTAAATCGTTCGAAAGCAATGGACAATCTTCGATATTCTTGCCTTGTGTATTACGCACCAAACATACTTACCTAGAACCTTATATTAGCTTAATCTAAACCCGCCATGCTAATCAAGTTGCGAATTAATTTGATATATCATCTGGCACACGGAAACCCGCGAAGGTTGCTCTCGCCACATCGTTATATGTACACAGATACCATGAGTGTAAATTCAACATGGAATGCCGGCCACTAGGATCGACGAGATCCTGAGCGCAGTCCTGGGGCAAGTATCATCCACGGAATTAGAATTGAAGTGGCGCACCGGAGGATGCATATAACGACATGTTTGGCAATCGTTGGTCGTAACTGTGCTTATTGCAGTGATTCTGAGCATCGCGGGCTTGAGAAAAAACTTTCCAACTGAATAAGTGACAGGTGAGTCCCTTTTGTACACACAACTATGCGGCTTTGACACGAACCATGTGGGACCGATGCATACAAATGCACCGTGACTGCTATGGTCTACATACATATGTGCGAGGACACGGGTACGTGTCATGTACTTCGCATGCGACAAGCAACTGGGCCACGTGCAGACATAGTAGTACGGCATGCTAACAGAGTCGGAAGTACGTTTCTCAATCCAGGCCTCGAATTGCTCGGAACTGTGTGGTGGTGGGATTTTTATGCACTGGTGGTTGAAAGATACGGGTTTCTGATTAATAAAAACCTTCGGTTATATGTTGAGCGTGCGATCTGGGAGGATGGCTCACTCTGAAGGTGTGGTGTGATCGTAGGTACTTTTGTAGACAGTGTGCTTGGACATTTGAGGATTTAAATTGCCAACAATTATCTATAGCATTACGCCTGTTTAATACTAGACCACCTTGGAAATTATAATGCGGCGATTTACCAGTGATATGCCCGGAACTGTTCGGTACATTAACCAGGTAACGTGAGAGGGGGATCTGGTAGTGAGAAACGAAGGACATGTTCACCTAAAATTAGGAGAAATGACTGCGAGACCAGATGGAGGGCTTTCAGTCGCTCCTTATAAACATGCAGACCTACCGATGATGCGTTAAGCACTGTGGTCATTCAGAAACCAGGATACACCAGGAGGGAAGAACTGGTTGTCAGATCCGTGCGTGAAGATCCCTTCGTCAATTCCAGCCATTAGACATCCTCATGAAGGCCTCATTGATGGAAAATATGGCGGGGGAGTTAATTCACAGCGGCCAGGGGAAGCGTGTTGGCACCCAGTCCCGTGACTGGATAGCCACAGGGTGTCCTGAATGACCGCAAAACCTTGCCGTTATGCTGATCCATCGGATTCTTAAAAGGAGATTTGAAGTCACCTGTTCGATACGTTGTTGACGATAGCTAGTCATCATAGCGATGTACTTTCTTGTATCCGTGCCATAGGCTTCAGCAGTTCAATAAAACAGCCACGTACAAGAACTTCGCCATAAACATCATCCACAGATGTCTAGAGAATAGTCTTGTACGGCCGAAAGATCTCACCGTGGGATGCCATTGCTGGCTGGCCCTTGCCAGTGGCATCCTAGGAGCTTATGAAGCGAACCAGCTCGGCCGGCCAACACCGCTTCCATATTGCAGGATTAAGCCAATGGCCAGCTGGCATCAGATCTTCATTCCAGCAAACTGAGATATTGGCTCCATGGCTAGCAGTATTGGATCAGCTCACAGCCAGGAGTCACGCGTAGCACCTTAATGGCATTGCATTGGGAATGGCGTACACTATCATGTTCGTGCAAGCTTCCCATGAGCTCATTACGTACGATTAACCAAAGCGACAGTGATACTACCACTGGCACCACCTGCAGCCTATAACCATCATACTTTGCGGTCAAAAGGACTCTTTGTGTGAGAACAAGTGATAGTGTCGACCGTGTGATGACTTAGTGAAAGTCACAGCATATTGAACAAACCCCCGATTCAACCTCCGACGGGCGTCTGTCACGGTCTCTGTCAGGATCCGTCACCAAGCCTTATTTCCCTCCATAGCTCGTGCTCCATCGCTCTCGACAACGACGAGCAGACAAGTCCAACGCGGATCCTATCCTAACTTGAGCGGCACGTACATCTTAACCTTGCCCTCGACTCCTTGACACTTGGGCATTATTGATTTTCCTGATCGTGATAGCGATGGCCTTCCAGCTCTCTGCAACGTCCCTCACACCATCACGACCTGCACCACAGGCACCTTCTCGTCGTCCTACGCACCCTCTTAGCTCGGGGAGCTCGTCGTCTGGTGCAGCCGACTCGATCAACTCGTCTATATACGCCTCCTCTACGCTAGTAGCTAGTGGCTACTCTCCTTCCTTTTCTTTGACGCCTCCCTCTCCTTCGGCTGGTTCATCAGGAATAGGTGGCTCTCCCAATCGCGGATACACAACTCCTCTGGGTTCGCAAATCGTGAGAAGTGGATTTGTGAGTGTCAAAGAGGAAGGCTTTGCTAGCCTTTTCTGGGGTAGGAAGTGGCTTGTGTTGCGAGAAGAGACGTTATCCTTTCAGAAGAATGAAGTACGCCTCCACGTTCTGATTTGTGTCAATCTTCTCACCTGGTGTCCTAGAACACCCCTCAAACCAACGTCATCTATCTACGTGACATTTCCAATGTGGAACGCACGGATCTTAAGCCATACTGTCTTCTTCTAGAGACAAAGGAGAAACGATTCTACTTGTCGCTCAAGAGCGATGAGGAATTGTATGGATGGCAAGACGATATCTACTCCCGTAGTCCCCTTATGGGCGTTTCCCACCCTACCAACTTCGTTCATAAGATCCATGTGGGCTTTGACCAGAACAGCGGCGCTTTTACTGTGCGTATTCAGAGTTACTTTTGATTGCTCCGTCAATGACCTTTTGTGCGTCAGGGCCTCCCTGAGCAATGGACAAGGCTCCTTACACAATCGGCCATTACTCGGGAGGATTACGCGCGTGATCCACAGGCTGTTCTTGAGGTGCTCGAGTTCTACACCGATCAACAACGTCGTGGGAACGGAGCGGGCGACGACTTTGGCGCCATCCTCCCTAATAACATGCGCCCATCGGGATCGTCTTCTCCTGCTCCGAGTCTTCCGTCAACGGCGCCCACTCCTGTTCCTCCCGGACGCTACACACCTGATACTTTAGCTCCGGGCGGAACCGCGAGGTTTGCTGGTACTGGCCTTGGCGGACTGACATCTTCGAAGTCAAATCCTGCACTCGGTGCTGCGGCACGCATTCCACGACAAGACTCGTACGATAGTGCACGCGAGAATGGGCGTTCTGCGACGCCGCAACCCCCAATGTCACCTCACACATCCGGCTCCTCACTCCAGGCTTCACGCCCACCGCCCGCACGCCCACTCGTAGCGACCCGCCCGGCCCCAGCTGCGCCGAATGTTACTCCATCGTCTGCTGATCTCCGCTCCCGTGCTAAGGCACAGGGGCCCGGGGCTACGGAAATCATTCGGCCAGGCGCCAGTGACGGGCGCGAGATACCCGCACGCGCTGATAGTTTGCATGCGCCGTCCGTCTCCGTAAGCGAGCCACCATCTCGGGAAGCTGTGCGGCCAGCGTTGCAAACCATCAAGTCGACGCCGGCCCCGTCGCAACAGTCGGCATCCGTTAAACCGCTGGCCACGAGCAAGAAACCGCCGCGTTCGCCGTCGCCCAATCCTCAGGTGGTGCGGGATCAGGAGCGTGAGCGTGAACAGCGAGAACGTGAACGCGAAAGAGAGCGGGAACGCGAACGTGAACGTGAACGTGAACGCGAACGCGAGCGTGAGCGTGAGAAGGAAAGGCAAAGGGAAAAGGAAAGGCAGAAAGAGCGTGAGAGGGAACGTGAGAGGGAGAGGGAGCGTGAGCGGGAAAACGCCAAGAAAGATGAAGAAAGCAAGAGTAGCGTCGCTGCCGCAGCCGCGGCGCTGGAAAAACCCAAAGCTGCCCAGGCCGAGAGACGGATAAGTACCTTGACTGAGGCACAAATTATGGAGAAGCTGCGGAGTGTCGTGAGTGGCGAGGATCCCAAGGCTTTGTATAGCACCATCAAGAAGATCGGACAGGGGTACGTTTCTGTAACTTCGGATTGGTCGGAAGTGACAACTCGTTTACAGTGCATCGGGACATGTATATGTGGCGAAGACCCTCTCGACTGGCAAGAAAGTTGCGATCAAGCAGATGGATTTGTCCCATCAGCCTCGCAAGGAGCTCATCGTCAACGAAATATTGGTGATGAAAGAATCACAGCATCCGAACATCGTCAACTTCCTTGAAAGCTATCTTGTCAAGAGCAACGACCTCTGGGTCGTGATGGAATACATGGAGGGCGGCGCACTGACAGATGTAATCGAAGCTAATAGCCTTGAGGAGGATCAGATCTCAAGTATCTGCATGGAGGTAAGCTTGTGCACATGACGAGGCAATGATGGTGGCGTTGAAGGCACCATGCAGACTTGTAAAGGCTTGGGTCATCTGCACTCCCAAAGTATCATCCATCGAGACATCAAGTCCGACAATGTTCTCCTCGATGCCCAAGGACGAGTGAAAATTAGTGCGTGATGCAACTAATTTTTTTGTCACATTTTTGATGCAGTTCTCCCCCCTCTCAGCCGACTTTGGATTCTGTGCCAAGTTGACGGACCAGAAGTCGAAGCGAGCCACCATGGTAGGTACACCATATTGGATGGCGCCTGAGGTTGTCAAACAGAAGGAGTATGGTGCAAAAGTGGATATCTGGTCTCTCGGAATCATGGCTATTGAGATGATTGAGAACGAGCCGCCGTATTTGGACGAGGAGCCACTCAAGGCACTTTATCTCATCGCGACGAATGGTACCCCAACGCTGAAAAACCCTGAGGCTCTCAGCAAGGAACTTAAGAGTTTCTTGAGTGTATGCTTGTGCGTTGATGTCAAGAGCAGAGCGACTGCAGCCGAACTTTTGGACGTGCGTTGCCCTTTTCGCCTGCTTTGGCTTGGGGACTGAAATGCTTATTTGACATTTCCAGCATGGATTCTTACAGAAGGCGTGTGCTTTATCAGGACTCGCACCTCTCCTTCGATTCAGAACGAAGCAGACATCGTGAAAGCCTTTCACCCCCTTTGGATACCACATGCTTTACCACTGGTTCTTACCTGATGATGCTCACGACTCACCTACACGTCCCTCCTTGTTCCGCCTTGTCCCCTCCAGACCGCGATACCCTACCTCCCGGTCGGGTGTGCTCCTGATTAATGTCTCATACTAGTTTTTTTCTTATCTCGTCGGTTTTATGGCATAACCACACCCTCCCTTGTTCATACTTACACCCTATTGTACGTCGACATATCCCTACGTCTTCGCACGTTACCGGATTTGTTGCACGGTTGTTGGGCGCAGCCCGCACGATTGTGCACCTGGTGGATGTCCCGGGTTGTGTTAACATGCTTATTCTAGACATGGTGCTTCTTGGACTGTGCAAGTATTTCTCCATGTTGTATATATACAGCGACTAATGAAAAGTCGATATGACATGCTGAATCTCTCCTTTCTGCAGCGTGTGTGAATGTGAACTTGAGATTCTGCATTGTCGACATTAATTAGGCTGACTGAAGCCGAAAATATAAATATCATCCACTGAACACGTGCGTGAATCTGACTAAGAGTTCCCGCTCCTTCCAACAAAATAAACTTAGACTGCCCGTTTAGTGCCCATATACGTCGTACACCAATATCCCAGTCAGAATCGTATCTGGGGAGGTCCCAGCAGTTCAGATCCTTCAAATTGACGTCCCCAGTGATTTACATATAGGTTGATCCCAGAAGATGGATATAATCATTTATATGGCGCTATCAGTTCAAGGAGACTCACACCGGATGCTCACAATTACGGTTCAAATATGATCATATCTGTTTAACAATTATTTACAATTCTGTCTGGGCACGGATCTCAGCAGATGCCCTGTTCCGACCGATACCACTCTTCCTCGATTGACAAGCTGATAAGTAGAGATATATATTCATAGCGTCCTAACAATGAAATAGTAAGCCATGTCAAGTGAAAATTGAAGAGGCATCGCAAGTGTGAATGAACGTTTGGCGCATTACAGTAAATGAACGTGAACGTGCCTGGACCTTGAATCGAGTGTGATGATGCGTGGGGGGAGTGAATGTGGCTATGCTCTGTTCATGCTTGTATTAAGCATCGCAACAGATGTGATCAGCTCATTCATACGCCGAACGGAATGAATGGGCCCCACCATGGACGACACAGGGAGTATGACCCATGCATGATTACTATTATGATGAGCAATGGCCAATCATCAATAAACGGTCCATGAGCAATGAGCCACGTAATCCAAGGATTCTTGATGGTGCGGGAGGGAAGTCCATGGTGATATAGACTTGGAAGTCCATGACTTACCGGACAAATGCATACCTCTGCGGACTTGCAGCTATAAAATGGGAGAATTATGGCGGTCCGTTTGCACAAAAATACAGCGCGCGCGCCCTAACGGTTCCGCGCGCGCCATTCC
>QFFB01021847.1:0-11260 GCA_003316465.1 Ramaria cf. rubripermanens
GCGGCCTTTGAAGCAGAAGAAAATGAGTGGCTCAAGCGTGAGCAGGCGGCAGCAGCAGCAGCTAAAAAAGACACTGCTGACAAGAAACGCAAACTCAAGAGGTATCGTAATGCTGTCTTCAAAGTTTTTGATGCTCCCCTCACTAGTTACAAGCATAAGGATGACCTGAAGGATATCACAATGGCGCTTGAGCTTGAAGACACCAGCACCATCATAGAGCTTGTTGCCTATATCAAGTCTCATCTAGACCAGACCCCTGCCCTTGCAGATGTCCCCCACTTTGCAGGTTTATATCTCACCAGCCATCGAGGGTGCAAGCGTGCAATAGGCAACCCCCCATCATCATTGTCTTCAGTCCCCCCTCCTCACCCCTCCTTGTCTAATGTTAACACACCACCCTCTGTGCCTGTTCATGTTGCTGATAACTCCTTCATTGACCCTGTGTTACTGTAGTCTACATTGTTCTTAGTTGCTACAGTAGTTGTTGTATGCATTTGATTTGGCATCCACAGCATAGACCCAGATAAATCCTTGCTGACGTGACCTTTTCTTATGAATTGTGACCAAGTGTGACCCAAAATCACCAGCATCCTGATCCACATCCTGTCTCACACATCAGATGTCTCTGGCAACATGAACTCTGACTTGTTTGGTAAAAAAAGTTGATAGGCATATAATTCACATGCAATTAAAGATTCTCACAAATGTTAAAAAAATTATTTCAAGTATCTAATTATTTATTAATAAAATGAGGAAAGTGATACACATTCTGATCAGTGATAGTATAACATGTGTAATTAGCATAAATGTTACATCAGTGCATTTTATACTCCTGGTTCCACCTTCTATACCACATTTCCATTATCACAATACCTTTACTCAGCTCCAATCCCTATATCCTGTTAGATCCCCATTCCACCTCAGATCTTGGCATACCTTGGGACTCTGGCCTTAGCATACTTCGGTCACACATGGACACATATACTCTATTGTTATATATCTATTATTACTCTCCCTCATTATTTATACACCCCACCCTGTCTGTATCATGTGACCTCTTGGTCACCCACTCTCTGATCCCCAAATTACACTCTAGTATATAAGCCCATTCCACACATGTTAGTTCAGTTCTGATATCAACAAAGTATCCCCCCCCCCTAAGTTACATGCCTCCTCCATAGGTACATCAGTAGCCCTAGGCCTTTGGGCCTCCTGTCTGAAATACAGGGACAGACCGCCACACAGGTGCAACACTATAAGTTGAAGCCAAGTCCCTTTGACCCACCCCATCTTGGCTGAAGGCCAAGTATCTCAGCACCACCTGACCTCAATCTCGGCATCTTAACTGTATATCAGAACTCCTACATTCAGCTGTTACAGTATGCCTCTAGCAACCAACTCTTCAGCACACAATGCTAGCAGACTAACTCTGACCATCTAGTCTCACAGAGCAAGGACAGAATCCATCCCACCCCAAAAAAAACCATCATTCCATAATTGTTATCAGAATTTGTTGCCAAGACCAAATTGTTGAGTTGCCCCCTGAGGCCACATCAAAGATATAGTCAATGAGGCTCCAAGGAACCTCAAGGACATTTGGAAGCATCCTGGAACCCTGGAGATGGTGACCCGAGTGAACCCTCTGACCCCAACGATAGCACTCCCAATGGCATGGACACTGACTCCTGTGATCCAAATCCCAGGGAAGGCCCTGCATTTCCTGACCAGGAGCCCATCATGGCATTTTTTCATGCAATGACTAGACTTGCTGACACTGTAAACGATGGCAGGCAAGAACCCTCCAAACCTAAGCTTTGGGAACCTGATTAGTTTGACAGTTCAGACCCAAAGAAACTCAGAGGCTTCTTACTCCAATGTAGGCTCAATTTCCATTCCATGCCAAATTTGTTTAGAGATGATCTGGCCAAGGTCAACTATGTACTGTCTTTCTTGAAAGGTATGGCTCTCGACTATTTCAAGCCCTACCTAACCAACAAAAGAAATGAACCCAGCTGGCTAAGCAACTTCAAAGTGTTCACCAATGAACTCTACATCAACTTTGTTCCCTACAATCTTGAAGCCGATGCTAAGGTTGAACTCAAACAACTGGTTATGAAGGACAACAACAAGGCCATCTGTTTTTTTTGTCGAGTGCTACCAACTTGCACCATTGCTTTAGTACAATGACCAGGCTCTCTACCAAAGGGCATATATCACACTCCCGAAGGGAATCAAGGACAAGATGGTACATTTTGATAAACCCCAAGGCTTGGATGAGCTTTGCAACCTTATTCAGAAAATCAACCAAAGGTATTGGGAGTGATGATCCAAGCTCTCTCATAAGAGTCACTCAGCCCCAAAACCTGAGGCAAAGAACAAGAAATTGAACCAAGCCAACCCTGCCTCTGACCATCAGCCTCCGGCTGGCAACTCCAATGCCCAGCCCAAGTCAAACTCCAACCAGTCAAAGGAGAAGGACAAACTGAAGGGGCAGGCAGCCCAGCAGCCTAAGAAACCCAACCTTACAGATAAGCTTGGGAAGGATGGCAAGCTTACCCCGCTCTGCCTGTTTTGTGGCAAGGGAGGTCACATCATGTGTGACTACCTGTTGTTCACAAGAGGACAAGCTGCTAAGGCTTCTGATGGGAAGGCCTCCAAAGGTAAAGCTGAAAGTTTGGCCCAGGCCTCTGAGGCAAAAAAATAGTCAGCAACCCTTTGGCCTCCATGCATTCTGAGGGTTGTGTTGACTTGGGTTGTACACAAAGGGAGGTAACGCTCAATGCTTCTACTTTCTCTAATTCTATGTCTCTTGTAGTTAGTTCATGTTCCAACCTTATCCCTCATGTATCCTTCAAAGCTCTAGCAGTTCTACACATTTTTTCATTGACTCCACTTTTGTTTGCAAATATGATCTGAAAACACAGGCTATTTTGTCTATACTGCTTCATCTGTTTGATGGTAGTACAAACTTGGTGATTACCAAATCAGTAGTTATGCCTACTCAATTCCTCCATGGTCACAACCATTCTGTAGATTTCTACGTCACCCCCTTAGATACATCTGTTTTGGTAGTTCTCAGACACAACTGGCTCACCCACTACAATCCACTGATTGATTGGGTATTAGGCAGTATTACAGTATGTTCCAAATGACCCTCCTATGTGTTCCTTTGTACACTCCATTGATTTTGGCTTGTGCTTCTTTAGCCAAGTCCATCCCAAACCTGGCACCCCTCAAGGTGCCCACCCTGAAGCTGGAAGCACCAAAGGTTGCTGTCAGGGGAACCCCACTTGGAAATTCATGGTCCTGGACCCATGATCTGCAATGACCCCATTTAGTGGTCCATGGCCTCAGTGTGAGGGCAACCTAGGCAGACGCTCTACACTCAAGCAGCGCACTGGCGAAGGGGGAAATTTAAGTCATATGCGTTGTGAATATTGAGACAGATCGCTGGTCAATTGATACTAGTACATACCTGTTTTGGAACCCTTCAAGACTTTGGTGTTATTGTTAATGCCTCAATCTATCAGAACATGTCGTTTATGAGGCTTCAAGAATATTAAACAATGCTGCAGCACAACTCTGGAAATAATTTAATATTTGTACCTTGGTTGCAATCCATGTAGTAACCAGTCCAAGTTAATACAGCTGGAAGGCAATGTGTTTCTTAGCAGCACTGAACAATAAACTATTAGTCTGTAGGCTCAAGGACACTATTGGAGTCCAAGTGTATTCCAAAAAGAGGGATATACTTGACAGGAGAGTTTGTAAGTAGACTGACCAGATAATCTGTCAATGCACTGCAATAATGAATGAATAGTATGGGAGATGGCTTTTGCAAGTGGCTCAACTCAACTTGTGAAAGTCACTGAACAGGAAAATCAACTGAACAGCTCATCTCAGGTATTGGAGTGCTAATTGGCAAGAAAATCAATTGACAATCTCACTCTGTAGAACATTTCACCTAGAGGGTTAAGTAGAAAAGCAACTACTTAACTGAGAATCAATACAGAAAAGTAACTGTATGACCCTAGCTGGGGTTAGCAGCTTAGTAAGATATGCAAGTCATGTGAGTTGGTGAGTTGGATAGAAGAAGCTAGATTGCTAGATCAGATTGTGCTGATCTGAGGGGGTCAGAGTGGCCTCCTTATATATTGTATTGTACACAGGATTACATAAAGTGGGGTTCTTCTATCTATTAGGGAGTGATGTCATAGTGATGTCATATGTAGCTATTTTAGTATCTGAAACACACCCTGTAACTATTGTGGTGTGTTTGTGCAAGGAGGAATAAGAATAGATAGCCAATCACCTGCTCTGCTCTGTAAGCTTTACACTGCTTTGCACAGCCTTTGCACAGCCCTGCACAGCCCTGTGAGGTTTTAGGGGTTTGTTAGGAAAGGTTGTGCATTGTTTGGCCCTTATCTGTCCAATGGGCTTTGCAGGATTCAAACCCTGGTTTCCTGGCTTTGTATATCTTTGTGCAGCTTTGTACAGTCCTGCACAGCCTGGCACAGCCTTGGTTGCTAGGGCACAGATTTGAGGGTGTGCTGGGTTTGAAGTATTTATGGATGCACAGCCTTGTGTAAGCTATAGAGGCAGAGTTCAAACTCAGTGGCTGAGTCTTGAGTTAGCCAAAGTGTCAGAGTTGTGGGTGCTTGAGGGCCCACAACTCCGAACTCGTGGGTCGCGGTTCGTTCCGGTAGGAGTTTGAATCGGCTGGACCGGAATAGAGTTGTAGGTCCGTGTGGGTCCAGCACTCAGCAGGACAGGTTTGAGTGTTTTTGAGCCAGGGAAGGCATGTAAAATGGCGAAAAAATCAGGAAAAACTCAAGGAATATTTGAAAGCTGTTTCCCCATCAAAAGCTGTGTGTATTGGCTAATTTATGATGAGGAAAAAGGGTTTTACAGAAATTTTAATCCTTTTTTTTCGAGATTTTCCCAGCAAAGGTAGTTCCTACACATTACCCCACAACCACCAGCGTCATTCATGCCAGATATGATACTTTCTTCCAACCCTTTGCTACATCACCAGTCTATAACAGCCCCATGTATATCAATCCCTCTCTCTATATTACCTATACTATTCCACTCTACCCTGCTTCAATCCATTCACTATGGCCTACACCCCTCCATATGACTTGACTGAGACTACAGTACGTACATGTGTTTTAATTAGGTAACCATCCATTCCACTTGCTCCATTCTATTTCCATGACCAAGTTGAGGCCGCTTCTGGATAGTGAAGTATTTTCCACCCTTCACTCCACCAAATCTCTCCCTGTGTCTCACAGTAGCTAGGTTAACTACATACATATAAGTAGCCAGCAGTTGTTGTGTTAGAATTAGATAAGAATATTTGTTTCCCTCTTGCACTTGAGTGTAGCCCATGCCAGAGCCACCAAAACAGTCATTATCATCCAATCTCTTGCTTCTAGACCATTCGGTGTCGCTCTCTGAACATTGACACATTATTCTATCACACTATGCTAGTCTGACCTAGAAACTTGGCTTATCATCCGTGGGTCACAGACAGGCTGGACAACCGTACTCCATATACAATCAGTGACCATAACATATATCTAAACTACCTTATAACAATATGCAACTACATACAATGCAAGGGCATACCTGGCAAAGGGGGAATCCTAAGAGAAAACTCTAAGGATCACCTTTGCCCACTAGTTAAAAGCTATATACCTCAGGCATCACAACCCCGTACCTCTGAAGCCCACATCACATAAGCAACAGGGGTGCTGAACTACAGACAGGGCCAAGGAGGTGTTCAGAAGCTGCCAAGGGACCAGTCGGCACAGCTCTGGAATAAGAGGCCCAAGGCCAAAGTGGCAATAGGTGGGGTAGACTTCAGAAGGGACTGTGTACACTTTGCATGCACTTTGCAGGACTGTGCAGGGTGTGGGAATGTTTGCATGGAGTGGAACATAGGCTGCCTGCACTTTGCAAGGAGTTCATAAGACTTTGTAGGAACCTGCAGGACTTTGCAAAAGCTCCTGTCACATTGACTTTGGCAAGGCTGCAAATACTTCGCACAAACTTTGCAGGGCATGGGAATGTTCACATGGAGTGGAATGTAAGGTGTGAAGGCTTCGCAAGGAGTTCGCAAGGATTTTGCAAGCTTCGCAGAGGTTCCCCTTACACTGAGACCAATGGTCTGAAATATCTCCTTGGAGTATATATATGGACCAACCACACTCCATTGCTAGCCCACCATCCTCCTCCCTCTGGAAATGCCTTAAAGCAGACTGTTGATTACTGTCTAAGATCTGCTCTTCTATGTGCTATTTTTAACCCTCAAAGCAGACCATTGACTGCTGTCAAGGATCTGCACTTTTTGCTTTCTGTCAGGGGACACCCCGTTTCCCACCTCCGAAGCTTCGGAGTTACAACTCCGAAGCTCCGCACTCCCACACCTCCGAAGGTCGGAGTTTCGAACTCCGACCCACTTCCGCTTTCGGAGCAGCTCTGAAGGTGAAACGACTCACGTACAACATCCAGGGTCGAGCGGAGATCCGCGGCATGCAGGGTTAGTACATACTGAGCGTTGACCCTGACTGTAGTTAAGCGTAGTATAATATGGGCTCACTGGCAGTGTGGGACCTTAGACTTTTCTCTTCAGTTTTCCCCTCTGTCAGGTGAGATCCCCTCCCATTGTATGTCTACTTGATTTATGTAGACTTCGGTTTTCCCCTCTGTCAGCCTGTGTGACAACGTGACTTCCCGGTGCATGAGGGTTGCCCTTACACTTTCCCACACCTGACTCTCATTACTCTGTGAAGCTTTGCTCCACAGAGGTTAGTATGTGCATGACATCTTCACAGTAGTATGTAGTATATAATCATCTGCTAGTAGTTGGAGATCCTTAGCCTTTTCTCTTTGGATTTCCCCTCTGCTAGGTAAGACTCTCCTTACTGTATGTTATATTTAGTAATGATCACAACACTTCAGATTTCCCCTCTGCTAGCTGTGTGATACATTCTCCACAGGTCTGAGGGTTGCCCTTATAGTTGCCTTGATCAATGCAGCTGCATTCATGTGCACCTGTAAAATGCAAGGTACCCAGTGTTTCTAATTGAACCTCGCCATGGCCAATGTCTTGGCCCATTCAGCTTCATTCCTCCCCCCCCCCAAACAGGTGGATCTGCAAGAGGTCCTGGAGGAGTATCATGACTTTGCTGATGTCTTCAGTAAAGCCAAGGCTGATGCCTTGCCACCCCACCAAACCTATGATCTGAAAATCAACCTGGAAGAGGGATCCACACCTCCTCAACCTCCATTGTACTTACTCTCAACCTTGGAACTCGCTACACTTTGAGAATTTGTTGATGAGCAATTGAACATAGGTTTCATTTAGCCTACTCGGTCTCCACATGGGGCTCCTATCCTTTTCATAAAAAAGAAGGATGGCACACTTTGGTTCTGTGTAGACTTCCAAGCTCTCAATAAGATTACAAAGAAGGACCAATATCCACTTCCCCTGATTACCAACTTATTGGATGTGCCTCACAAAGCCTATATCTACAGTGGCTTAAAAAACTGTTTCAATGTTTTCTAATCTCAATATAATAGCATTATAACCTGGGAAATAAGATAGTTAAAATTGTGTAAATATTACTGATGATAGTACTCTATCTTTGCTTGAATTTATGCCATAAATCAGATTCATACATTTATATTTACAGGAGATACATAATTTTTAATTCAGTCATATCATTGAAATAGTTTTTTGGCTGACATCTTGATATTTAAATATCTACATTGGCTGGCTTCCATACAATGACTAGTTTACTATAAGTGGTAAAATATGATGCCTCTATATCACATGACTATTGAACAATAGCAAACAAGCCATAACAACTTGTTGAACAACTCCATATCACTATGTAATCATTGACACCTGCACTGCAACACCATATCCTTTCTCTCCTTGATTCTGGCCTCTCTGGTCACCAAATCTCATCTCAGACTAGTGTTTCCAATGCTACCAGCTCCAGAATTTGCTCTAAACATTGTCCCAGTCTTCAAAAGTCCTCAGGAGGTCACCCAACAAAGCTCTCAGAGGCCAACATTCATCATGCTTTTCGCCTTATTGGCTCAGGGAGAGCTGAAAATGCAGTCCAGGCCACCAAAGCTCTCAGCAATGTTGTCAACAAGCCAATCTCTACACAAACAATTTGAAATGGCCTGAAGAAAGCTGGGATGAAGGCTGTGGTGAAGAAGAAAAGGCCAAGACTCACACCCTATCATAGGAAGGAGAGGATAGATTTTGCTATAAGGCACCAGCACTGGATTTTGGAGGACTGGAAGAAGGTTGTCTGGTCGGATGAAACCAAAATCAATCACTTGGGTTCAGATGGCAGGAAATGGGTGTGGAAAAAGGCAGGAGAGGGTTTGAGTGATAGACTGGTGGAAGGAACCCTGAAGTTTGGAGGAGGATCTTTGATGATTTGGGGCTGTATGCTGTGGGAGGGGGTTAGAGATGCTTGTAAGATTGAGGGGAAGATGGATGGAGACCTTTACATCAAGATTCTGGAGGATGACCTACAAAGCAGCCTTGCATTTTATGACAAGACCCCCCCAGGGCATCATCTTCTAGCAGGATAATGATCCCAAACACACTTGCAAGAAGGCCCAAAATTGGTTCCAAGACTATGATATGGAAGTCCTATTATGGCCTGCACAATCTCCAGACCTAAATCCAATTGAACACCTATGGAATCATCTGAAGAGGAAGTTGGCAGAGTATGAGGTCCCCCTCCCCAGGGAGTTTTGGAACTTTGGGAGAGAGTACAAGAGGAATGGGGTAAAATAAAGCCAGAGGTGTGTCAAGGACTGATAGAGAGCATGCCTAGATGAATTGAAGCCATAATTAAAGCCAAAGGTGGCTATACTAAGTACTAAACACTATTTATAATTGTTACCCAAAAAACTGTTTCAATGATATGACTGAATTAAAAATTATGTATCTCCTGGAAATATGGATGAATAAATATGGTTTATGGCACAATTTCAAGCCAAGACAGAGTACTATTCTCAGTAATATTTACAAGAATTTAAATAATTTATTTCCCAGGTTATAATGCTATTATATTGAGATCAGGAAACATTGAAACAGTTTTTTGAGCCACTGTATACTAAGATCGACATTTCCTGTGTTAACCTTCTGTAGTGTTCTTAGTACACTTCCACTATTACTTCTTCCCTTCTGCACTTCTGCACATACCATGGAACTGTGTTACCTTGCTTGACCCTTCTGTTCCAAAGTCTTGGGACCTGTGAAAGAGACGCAGTACATAAGCTGAAACCAAAGTCCCTTCCAATCCATCTTCCATCCTCTCAGTCTTACAGTTCTACATGTCCATAACAGTATATTTGAACTCAAGTCTCGACACTCACCATGCCCCCACAAATGACAACTACTGCCACTTGTGCTGGCACTGTTGAAATGGTTGGATTCTATACCACTCAGAGAGCCCATGCAACACCCCCATGCCCAGGTCCTTCCAACAATATCATGAGTCCCATTAACCCTGATGCTACCATTTATACGCCCCCCTCACTGTGTGGGAACTGTCTTAAGTGGAAGGAAATCACTAAAAAAGCATTATAAAAACGTAAAAATACTGTTTTTTTCGCCTCCTATAGCAAATACATTGAGCTTTTGGAGGGGAAAACATTTGTTACAACATCCCTTAATTTTTAGGCATTTTTTCGCCATTTACTTCGACTTCTCTGGCTCAAAAAGGCCTCACTCTGTTCACTGTAGAGCCATGGACCCACCAGCACCCACAACTCTGTTTCGGTGCTTCAAAATTCGAACTCCGCCCGGACGAAGCCTCGAACGGCGATCCCGGAGTCAAGAACACAAAAATAACCACAACTCCAAGATAGCCGGCCTGCCCGACAACCAAGGCTATGCAGGGCAGTGCCAGGCTATATATAACCGTACAAACCTGCACAAAGCTATACAAAGGCCAAAAAGAGGGTCTTTTCTGCTGCAACCATTGGCCAAATCCTGGGACCAAATAAGCCACAACCATGATGTCATGGTCATGGGACCTCCACAACTGAGACACCATGGTCATGGGACTGACCAAGGCTGTGCAAAGCAGTGCAAGGTAGTGCAGGGCTGTGCAAACCAGAGGAGATGATTGGTTATCTATTCTTACTTTCCCCTGCACAAACAAGCCACTATAGTTATGGGGTGGCACTGCATTGTGCAAATAGTTATGAATGACATCACTCGCCTAATAGATAGAAGAACCCCATTTTACATAATCCTGTGTAACATACAATATAAAAGGAGGCCATCCTGCCCCCTCAGATCAGCATCCAACTGATCTAGCAATCTAGCTTCTTCTATCTATGACTTGTCTATCTTACTAAGCTGCTAACCCCAGCTAGGGTCTTACAGTTGCTTTGCTGTATTGATTCTCAGTTAAGTAGTTGCTTTTCTACTTAGCCACCTAGCCTAACCCACCAGGTGAAATTCTACAGGGTGAGGTTGACAATCGATTTTCTTGTCAATTAGCATCCCAATACCTGAGACAAACTGTTCAGTTGATTTTCCTGTTCAGTGACTTTCACAAGTCAAGTTGAGTCACTTGCAAAAGCCACTTCATATACTGTCGCTCATTTATTGTTGTGTATTGACAGATCATCGGGTCAATCCATCTACAAACTCTCCTATCAAGCACATTCCCCTCAACTCGGAATACACTTGGACCCCAATAGTATCCTAGAACCTACCACCTTGGTTTATTACTCATTGCTGCTAAAAAATGCATCGTCTTCTAGTTGTATTAACTTGGACTAGTTATTACATGGATTTTGACCAAGGTAGAAATATTAAATTATTTCTGGAGTTGTGCTGCAGCAGTGTTTACTATTCCAATAGTCTCATAAATGACACGTTCTGATAGATTGCAGAGTTAGCAATAACACCTAAGTCTTGAAGGGTTTCAAAACACTCACGTCCCTGTAGCATTCCACCACAAGGCTGTATTGAAGATCTCCTGGATGATAATCCACCCAATGACCCTGGGGATAACAGCAATGACAGCAATGCCAACGATGGCGACGGTGATAGCAACCTTCCTGACAACAGAAGTTTGCACCATTCCACTCCCACCCCAAGAAACCACAACCCTGCCAGTGGCACCCCCAGAGGTCCCCCTGGAGGTCCTGGTGGCCCACCTGGCAGCGGACCCCCTAGTGGTAACCTCCCCAGAAATCCCATGCC
>QFFB01021853.1:0-13362 GCA_003316465.1 Ramaria cf. rubripermanens
GACCTAGTTCTCGCGACATCTTCCCCTGGAGACAACAAGCATAAACGGGATCAGATCGAGAATGAATGACACATACATATGGGGGTGTCCACCATTCCTGGAGCATATGCATTGACAGTGATGCCATGCTCCTTTAATTCAGCCGCTATTTGGGATATTCATCGTCAAGATGAAGCTATAAACTAGGAAAGAGTAGGGCCTCTGACCAACTGATTGTGTCAAACCCTTTATGGCGAATTTACTTGCGGAGTAACTCGCCCACTCGGGAAGTCCTGAGACCAATAGAAAAAGAAATGACGGTCTGATTGTTGGTCAGTAAAACCACGGTACCTTTCCTTCCGCACACCGAACATGCGCCTACGAGTCCAGAATGACAGTGAGCGCAGGTAATCTGCATTTAAGATAGCTAAACTAACCTATAATTCTTCCACCTCGACCTTGGCTGATCATCTGATTAGCGGCTGCCTTGTAGGATAAAAAGGTACCGCGGGCATTGACGGCGTGAATGCGGTCCCATTCCTCCACAGTTGCTGAAATAAGAAGTGATCGTTCATTGGTAAGAGCAAAACGATAACTGTTTCACTTACTGGAAGTAAGAGGGCTGCAGAGAGTAATGCCAGCATTTGCGACCATCTGGGCACAGTCATGAAGTTGATGACAAGACGGAAGAATACAAAAAGACGTGGCTCACTACATCCAGACCACCAAATTGAGAAACAGCAACATCAACTAATTTCTGAACATCCGTTTCGCAGGATATGTCCCCAATGACATAGACACTTTTCTGCTGTGTGGCATCTATTTCCATGACGAGTTTGTCTAGCTGCTCTTTTCTGGATGGCAGATCGTTAAGAACGACGTTGAGACCATCATGAGCGAGACGAAGGGCGATGGCTCTTCCTATTCCCTGTGCGGCGCCAGTAACAATTGCAACTTTGACGGTGGGAGTAGACATGAAGACAGTCGAGAATGGATGCACTTTCTGTTCTGGTCTATATATGCGGCACAGACCGTGGCTTTGGAGGGTGCCACTGAGCCCAAGCCCGAGGGCGAAGGTTCAGCTTCGTTTGCGGGAAGCCCGAGCCCGACCCTCGAGCCGAGGTTTTCGGGCAATTGGCTCAAAATACCATCTGCGCGCGCTATTTTGGATGTTGAAGCTTTGGGTTCTGAGACCAAGCAAGGCATCATAGCTGTAGTGCTTGCTGGATATTTTCGCCAGTTATGCATGTCCTGAAACACCGATTCATGTCAGGCTGTGTTGTTTTTTTACAACTTCCGTTTAGCAGCGCCGGGACCGACCAAATATCCTTTAGCTTTACTCCAAGGACGGATGTGACCGGAGACTAAGGGTTTTATGTAAAAGGGCCATGATCCGGGCACGACAATTCCTTACAATCAATCCCGGACTACCAACAGCTTGACGGGCACATTACTAGCATTATCTGGGCTCTTGAACTACGTTAAAACGAGGTGATTCTCTCTGTAAATTACAATAATTTTAGTGACTCCACAGCCCCATTTTCAAAGCACTCATCCATACGGTAGCCAGTGGTAGAGTCGATTTTGATCCATGTCCCAGCGCTGTAAGGCTTTGTTGCCCCGAGAATGATTTACCCAGGTAGTGCCTCCCTGGTCCCCACTTGACCCCTCTTTTTTAGCCTATTCTTGTCTGTCCCGTTGCGGGGCGTTCACGGGGCATTTCTTACGTAATTAGGCGGACATCGCGACACCGTCGCCAGCGTTCTACGCAGTGACCGTTGTACCCTAGTAAATATATTATCTATGGGAGCTGTCACAGCTGTCGAGGTCTTGCTATGCGTCGCCTACATGTGGCCACTGCGACATGGAAGCGACATGGAACCATAGACAAGGCGCTATTAAAAGGAAATGGACCGGCTTGTTCGTGAGTCGCAAGCTCCTGCTGAAAAGAAGCGACATGGAGAAGTACAAAGTAAGGATGCACCAACAAGAGATGACACCGGGGGAATTTGCTGCTATCTTGCCTACTAGGATGACGATGTGCCAGTATTGAAACCCACGGGATGAATAACGCGTACTCGACAGGAGCGCTAGGGTCCTAAACTTGGAATTCCGGCTCAGGGGTCTAAATAGCTGGTTTGATACGTCTATATATGTTCAGCGATGGTGACCTCGTGCACAGGGCCGGCATAATCATCGGTTCCCAGTGATCCATCAGGACATCACTGGAAATTATTATGGAATGGGACAGCAATTCAAAAGTGGGATCTATTACTACTTATTTGAATAAAGCAGCAGCTCCATCCGAGTCAGAAGTGCGCCATAGAAATGTCAATCTTTGCCAAAAGAATGCCTTGTCGCTCGTCCACATTCATTAGGACAATTTCAAACAAAATGCACTGCATAATCTGTGTATCGATGATGTTTACTTTTCTGTGAAGATTTCTTATCTTTTATTTGATCTTGGCATGGCTCTGGTCATATTTTTCACACTACAGATGTATTTACATGCAGAGTGGCTATGTTATTTCACAGTAAGAAGACCATCATTACGTTGCCTCATAGATAGATCACCCCATATGCACTAGATCTACTGGTTTGTGTAAGAATTTGTGAGCTGTCTCAAAATTCATCAAGAATGGAAGCTCAGTGCTCAAATAGATAGCTGCGTAAGATTGGAAACCTGCCCTCCCACTGTGCTTCGTGGTCCAAATGAAGGAAAAAGCAAGAGGTTCAATGAAACACAGTGTCAAAAACGACATGTAAACCAAGAAAAATGGAACGACCAAAAATGGAAAGGATTTTGATAAAATACTTACAGTATCCGGACAGGCACATCCACATCCAGGATCGACAGAGCTCCGTTCGGAGTCGGGGACTGAGTCTGCAGCTCTTTCGGCTTGATCAAGTAGAGGGTCCGGCCAGCAAGGAGTTGTGATCCATTAGAGAAGCTAGGTCTAATCGATTCTGAACGGCTGGAATGCGTACAAGCGTGATTAGGGGAGCAGCTTGGAGTACCCTAAATGAACATGAAGTTCAATTGATCTGACATGCTTCCGTAGGATTTCCGTCTGGGTTCAGCTGGGCGAGGGGGTGCCTTTGACGTCTACGCCACTTGAGTTATCGTTGTTGTAACGTCGCGGTACTTGAGTAAACGTCCTCAGTAAAAGCACAAATCGTGCGCGTCAATGTAAAGTATTCTATCTTGGTACCATCTGTCTCTGTGAGAAGCCTTTCGTGTCCGCTGCCACCTGGGTACGTAGCAAGACGCCTGGCCAAACCCACTATAAATTACATGTAGCATACATATTAGAATTACTCCCGCTTTACTGTAACCAAATCGAAACGGCAATAAATCACATCAAACATATCAAGTGATCTCCCCATCTATGCCTTCTTCCCCTTGCCGTGGTCTGCGTTTTTCTAGATCCTGTGGAGTAATGTCTTCCACTTTTTTCTCGTCCAAAATCACAATCTCTTTTTCCAGAAGTGCATTCTCCTGTTCAGATGGAGGTGTGCCAGACTGCGCCCCCTTCACAGGTTCTTGAATGAAAGCACCCTGATTTCGGGTGAGCACGTATGCGTCATCTCGTACCTGTGTAGAACATCAGAAATAGTAGTGGCGCTCCCAAGGGGGTAGACAAATCGACAACCCACCTCCAAATTCTGCCCTAGGCACACTGCTTTCAAAATTTCACCTTCGCACCTTTCGTGCACCGACTGCCGCAGTGATCGTGCAAGGAAGGAGGATACAACGTTTAAGGGCCAACCTGCTGGAACAAGCGACAAAACCTGCGTGCAGAGTAAATCTCCAGCAAGTCGCTGCAATATGACTATCAACAAACATACATCCGATACATCCAGTTTCCCCCCCTGAGAATTAAGCAAGCGCGCCGTGTGACCTTCAGTTGCTTCCCTGGTTCACGATAAGCCGTGATATTTTATGATCGAAACGTGTGCAACATACCCCCCGCTCATATACACCTTCAACAGTACCTGCAATAATTCACCCCTTTTCTCCTCCAGGTTGATATTATTCTTTGCACTGCCCTTCGAGGAAGAACCATGACGGGAGGTACCTCTGACGACGAGCGCGGCCCATGCTTGGAGGCTCAGCCGCTCACCAATGAGTTGAGCCACTTTTGGCGAGACTGCACATCCTCCGAGAGCACAGTATGCATCAGCCGAAGCGGTATCTCGAAGCGTGTGCACAAGCGCCTTGAGGGCGTCAGTGTGCTTTCCAAGCTACGGGTATTTGCATTAAAAAGGAGACTGATGAAATATAACGTTATGGCTTACCTTGCCGTCCAAAATGGCTACCTCGAATCCCAGGATCTCCGCCCATGGTGTCAATTTGTCCAACATGAGGCGCTCATCATAAAATTTAGAGCCTTGCAAGAAAAGCGCCGCACGGCAACGTGTACGGACATGCTCGTATAAGGGTGACGATGCTTCAACGGTCGTGACGAGATGCGTAAGAAACGGAACGGTGCTGTTTTGGATGGAGTACTCAAAGGCTAGAAAGTTCAGTGAATACGCTGTTTGCTAAGGTACAAAGGGCTGTACCTGAGTCTTTAAAGAATTCGAGCACCTCTCCAGTCTGCAGGGCCAGAATCAGCTGGTCAATATACCCCTCAGCTAGTCGAGTATGTAAACCAGGATCCTGAAACAACATTAACATATAACGCTTGATAAACAAACTGGGTATGTTACGCTGCTGTGCTTGTGGAGGACGAGGTATTCAAGGAACTGTTGCCCTGCTTGAGCGTTGACAGCTTCAATCTGGGATAGTAAGACGCTGTCGTCGGTCTTGGTCGATCGCTTCCCTTCACTCGACATCAAGAGCTTTCATGGGTAGACTGTAACTATATGCCCCCAATTTAAAAGAACGACGGAGAATGTATACCTTGAGCCCAGCAGATGCATCCCGCTTGACAAGCCATAGACCCCACCGCTGTATAAGCAGGCGATCCCGCGTTTCATTCAGAAGGGTCATCATTTGTTCGAGTGGGTCCTGTATGTCTTCGTCCGTCCACTCACCATCTACAAGCCTAGTAATATTTATATCAGTGAACATTCGCCGAGTCAAGCAAGATGGCGCACTTCGACCAAACATCGAGTAATTTGCCTACTTCGTTTCGCTTCCGATATAATTTGACAAGAGCATTATACTGTCCCGTCTGAATCAAAGTCTCCTCGACCTCTTCGATAACGATATCATCTGAGGAGTCCAGCAGCAAATATAGCTCTTGGGTGTCCTCGCTTTCGGCAAGAAGCTTGACCATTACTGTGTCAATGATCTAAGCAATGACCATAGCCATGTCAGCAACACTATACATACATTTGCTCCAACCTTACCTGGCTGATTTCCTTGACCGCAGGCTCCCCGCTATAAAGGACTTTATTTTTCCATTTGCGGAGATACTCTCTCAACATATCCCGTGCAGATACCACGAGCAGCTTTCGCAATTCGGAAGTTGGAGGAGCCGATCGCGTATTGGGCTGTAGGTGTGGGGTGTAATTCTTAACTAGGTTCGTCACGACTGCAAGTCAGTTCCCGCAACCAGTAGAGGGAAGGGGAGCGCAACGCAGGACTAGTCAGGGGGACACTGCGAGTGGCGACGGGGAGGGATAGGAAGAGAAGCAGCTCACTGATTGTATCCACACTATCAAGGGAGCGCATTTGAGATTCAAGACCATAGAAGACGGGAAGCGATATGGATGGCGATAAGAGCGTTCCGCGGAGGCCAGGAAAGAGTCGTACTAGTAGTCGTGGATCAACGTTGCCCCTAAATAAGTTGATCCCTGCATCCTCGAAGGATGTCTCAGAAAGGTACTTGTACCCCAACCGCTGGTACACGTAAGAGACCTCTTCGCTCTGTAGGTTTTCTATCAATAGCTCGTTGCACACTTAGAACGCACTTTGAAAAGATAGTTACCTGAGCCTCGAGCTCACCTACATTATGAGAGTGTGAGGCTCTTTTCCTTTGCTCGAGCTTCCTTTGCTGCTCTTTCGCCAAGTTTGTGGCCTCGCTGAGTTTATGAGTATCTACTAACGTATCAATTTGCTGAATGAGCGTGGGAGCAGCCAGTGCGTAAATGGCGTCAGTGCAGACAGCAAGAATAGATGCCTTCGACTGTCTTGTACGATGTTTGGTCATGGATGAGGAAGCGGACGTGGCATCCTCTGACGTTGGGGTTTGGGAATTTGGCTGTGCTCCGCCCGCTGCTTTTTCTTCTATCTCGCTAGTATTGGGCGCGCCAGGCTCTAAAAGAGGGAAGTCCACAAGATCGAGAATGTTTTTCTGATTACCACGTGGAACAACAAAGCCATGGGTACTCTTCCCCAGCGCAATGGGAGAAATTCCACTGGTGGACGAGAGGACCTGGCGAATTGATTGTGTTTCAAGCTCATGTACCTCTATATTGCCATTGGGAAGGAGAGAAGTAACGTAAGGGTAGTCGCAACCTACAAGGAAAATAAGCCTCCACCTCCAGAATAGGCCGATGTGCCACATACATAGCGCCGTGGGGTGCATGTTCCATGTTAATGTACCCCGAACAGGATCGCCCGTGCCCGTGATGAACACACCAAGAGTGCTGGATCCCGTCCATGATAACAACAGGAATTCACTCTCGCCTATGACGGTGATCGATGGCTTGACTGGTGACGAGTCTACTACCTGGGATAGTGGAAGAAGTGGGATCAGACTTGCAGTTTCAAGGTCGATAACGTTGTATGTCTCATGATCTGCTACGCAAAGATGTTTATTTGAGAGTCGGCCCAGTGTGGCTCCATTCGGAAGCGGTATTTCCTAGAGAACCGCACGCAATCAGATACTCTGATTGAGAAATTGGAAGGTCTTCACATGCCTTTCGAAACTGCAGTCGCAATCCTAGGCTGTATACATTGATGCTGCTCCGTTTTAACACGCATACGTTGACGACCTCTGGAGGCTGGGGTCGACGGTCTGCCGAAGGTTTGCGTTGCTGATGTGCATCATCGAGCGCAAATGCGACTACATTCCTGACAGGTTTTATGAGCTGTTCCACTGGTTCCAAGTTAGGAAGTGCGAAGAAGTAGATCTGGTGGTCTGTGGGGCACGATATAGGAACGTAAGACGAAGAAAGGCCAAACAATCATATCACTTGCCACAAAGAACCAGCGCCTTTTCGACACTCGGTGCAAGGACTATCTGTTCAATGGGATGACCGGACGGCAGTGCTTGGTGGGTGAGAAGTTGGTAGGACTCTGCCTTGAAAGAAATTTGTAAGAAGTACGAAGTCGACGAAAGGAGCTCACCGAGAATCCCAAAGAGTCCACAAACGCATATCTCAGTATAGACCCATCCGAGCAACCGACGTATAGCTCCGAGCCTCGATATCCAATGTATTAAGCGTACATCATCATAGCAAACAGATAGGGTTTACCAAGGGCTTGGGCGCAGCGTACCTCAACGGGCCCACGGTCGGCACGAGAGGAAGGTCTGCCTAATGCGAAGTAAATTCTAAGGCTGGTCAAACACAACAATCCTTTGAGCAACTTCACCTGAAGAACCACCTAAAAGCTCCTTGACATTCGAAACAAGGTGCCGTAAATGGTATGGAGGCAAGTCCGGTAGGCTCTGGCCTGTCGCCATTACTGATGAAGTGCTTTACTAAGCTGGGTTGCCTAATGGCATGGATCACGTGACACTGAATGCGCTCATTATTGTCACTTCCGTGACAAATCCTGTCACTGCGCAATGCCCGCCGTTAGAAAGTGGCACCCTCGATGTACTTGCCTTCAGAGGTGCGATGGACTTTTCAACATGGGACTCGTCTCCGTGCAAGTCAAACTAAGCAGGTATGGGGGACTTCTCGCTAACCGTACACCCCTTCCATTCTGTAGCGAAGCATGGGAATGTGTAATAATATTCCCGGTGACGGTACGACTTGGATTTCCCAGTTGGAGCTCGTGACTCTCCCTGTATTACTACAAGAAGGCACTCAGGCCCAATGACTATTCTGCGTACTTGTTCGGGCAGGAAGGCGAAGCATGCACAAGACTCAGCAACTTATCACCTGGCTATCTGCTTCGGCTACACACCAGGAATAAAGATTGCATATCAAGGACATGCATACTTCACGCGTATGGAATATACCCATCAAGTCCTCCATAGTATAGACTCGCTCCCTCTGGCTATTGGGCTGCCTTTGCTACGGATCGCGGCAACAAAACCTGTGCAAATGTTGCAAGAACGCGAAGTGAGGTATTGTGGGAAGAGGCTTCCAAGAGCCCATTTGGCATTCGGTGACGGCAACACACATGGTGTGAGACGCTTGAGCGTTGTCGGAGGATCGAGGAAGTACCTATATCCAATGTGACGATTGCAGAATGGCCCGGGTACTTACCTTTTAGATGAGAACAGGGAATACAATCGGCTTCACTTCCACCCATGCTATACGGGCCCTTTTAAACCGGAGGTATGGCATTGACTTTGAGCAAGTCCAAAGCCAGCGCGTGGCTCTCATTATATTTCTTTCGTTTCTTGGATGATATGAAACACGGGTATCTCTGCTACGCAGCGTGCTGTGCCGTGCCATATCACATTTGACTATAACGCTTGCAGCATGACATATCCTGTCAGGACAAGACTACTGCTCTTAGCTTGAAATACTAAACTCGGTTGGTCTCCAGCATCTCGTAAGTCGCCTGTATCTTGATAAAACTCTTATCATCTCAATGGTTATAGGGGAAGCTATGAATCAGTCGTGCATGCTAATTAATCTGCCATAACCTGTTCACAGCATTTCCCCACCTAGCACGAACAGAAGATAACTCTGAGCTACGTATTGAACATACGCCAGGGTGTCGAGTCCTATAGGTCGGGTGTGGTGTGTGGTCGCCTGCACAGCTGTTTTAGCTCATTTCAGGCATTGGGCCAAGATTATGCATGGATCCTGGTCACCTGATACGCTTGTTTAGAATATTATTGAGACATTATAGATCCTCTATTGCCTATAAGATCTCATTCAATGTACGCCTTGGCGTTTCCGTGATGTAAATCTTAAAAGGCGAAACATTGGGCTACCTCCGTTCCACACATGTAAAGTCAAAGAAATGGCCACGCAATTCGTCTACGCAACCAGCGAGAATAGATTGTATCAAGGCTTCAAAGATACGATTGACGTTACTCATATTTATCATCTCTAGAATAATGGCCACGTACCTAATTCAAGAGTCGTCGATAGCTCAATAAATAATGTGACAACCTTCGGACAGCTGTAATCAAGCTGGTGGCGCCGGAAATATATATGCCGTCTAGACTCATTCGAGATTGCCGCTGAGAAAAGACAATAGATGGCACCTCCCCTCAAGCTCGAGGAGCGTTTATTGACAGCATACGAGATTCGCTGATGCGTTGCTCCACGATCCCTCTGACGAAAAGCGGCTAAAAAGCAGCTCAAGTTCTGAGAAGTTGCGGCCGCGATAGGAACTATTAAAAAGTGGTAATAGCCTAAGGCTTATCCGGCACTGGCCGCAAATGAGCGATTGTCCTGCTTGCAAGTAGAGGACCTTTGCACAAAAGGGAGTAAGGTGATCGAAAAAGCATGTATCAGGCATCAGTCAGGGCATGAGAAAGCAGCGTGTCCAGTTGCACAGTTGCACAGGAAGGCGATTATAAAGCGCTATAGCCAAATATGACCAACTCCAGAACCAACTCCGAGGCAGTGATTCTTATCCCGCCACCACCATCACCTCTTCCTACAACTCCTCGTCAAGTCTCACATCCTGTGAGTGTTCATGAACGTGTGGTGATCTTATGTTAACCATTCATCTCCGTTCTTCCTCTTCTATTGACGTTTGATCTTATTCCAATCCTGGTCCGGTGGCTTTGTGGCTATAACAATGACATTGTCTTTCCTCATGGGATCTCGCCTTCTCGCATCCTTCAGTCTTAACAACAAGCATACTACATGGCTCTCAAACGCATTAACAAGGTAGATCCTCGACGATACACATCCTTGCCGGCAACTCCAGTAGCAATTGTGCATCAGAATGCTAACTGTTTTTGTACAGGAGTTGCAAGATCTTGGAAAAGACCCACCGTCCTCATGCAGTGCTGGTCCGACTGGTGATAACATGTTTCAATGGCAAGCGACGATTATGGGACCTGTAAGCTTTTCTTTATACTTTGACCCGTGACACGTGACTTACTGCTCAATGAACAGGGTGACTCTCCCTACGCAGGCGGAGTTTTCTTCCTCTCTATCACTTTCCCTACCGATTACCCCTTCAAGCCGCCTAAAGTCAGCTTCACTACCAAGATCTACCATCCGAACATCAACGCCAATGGTAGCATTTGTCTTGATATTCTGAGAGATCAATGGTCTCCAGCGTTGACTATATCCAAAGGTGAGTTAAACGCTTAGGTTTTGATATGTAGTCAATGATAGGATTTCCGCATTAGTACTACTTTCCATCTGTTCCATGCTTACCGACCCTAACCCCGACGACCCTTTGGTGCCTGATATTGCACATGTGGGTGTCGATGCTTCTTCTCCATATTTGAACTAAGCCGTATCCAACGTACAGTTGTACAAATCGGACCGCCCTCGTTACGAAGCGACAGCAAGAGAGTGGACTAGGAAGTAAGCTAGACTAGTCGATTTCTCAAGTTTGATACTCACAATAACCCGTCCCAACAGATACGCCATGTGATCGTTATAGATGGCCTTGGGGCGTTCTGAGCGAGGAGTTTCCTGTTTTCGCTCTGTGTGCTTTTAGCCTATCCTTTGTCATGCGTGTTTCTTGGTACTTACCCATCATCCGTCCCGTTTTGTGCAACAAGAGCATTTCCTTCAATGATACATACATTACGTTCCCAAAGAAATGTCTTCATCTCCTTAAGATACATCAAGTCGTTGAAGTATTGAGATTGTCGCCGCTGAATGAGGCTGAGTGGAGCTGGGTTACGGCTTTGCTTAATGTCTATTGCCACACTACGATATGCTCCTTGGCAGGATAAAAGCCACCTTTCTCAGTCACAGTACGACTCGTTGACGGCTGCTGTAACTAAAGTTCTCTGCCATACTGTCTCTCTTCCCGACAGTCGTCTTGACATTGGATGGGCCCGAACATTTGTGCGTACTTACGCTCAGGACGATGCACACCATGCTCTGCAAGTCTTGGATAATGGGGTCGAAGAGACCAAACTGACCCCTCACGAACTCTCAGTTCGCAGGTTGACTCTTCACTTAGCAAAAAGGCTCGCACAAATTCGAGACGGCCTTGATGTGTCAGTCCTTGTCGACCTGGCCGTGTCATACGGAGCGAGAAATGCGAGCTCTATGAAATTCATCTTCCAAGAATCATGCATAACTACACCGTCCCTTCGAGACAGTCTCATGATTGACGTGGTCCCGGCTTTTGGGACGAGCCTGCAGGAGGTGCAGAATAGATCGGCCGCCTCCACTCGCAGGGTGGCCTATGTGTTGTCGCAACTTCTTCGTTGTGGGCCTACGATCGTCGCATCATTCGTGCAGACCAAGGATTTTATTTTGAAACTTGCAAGATGTTACCATACCGGGTTGGACACTTTTGCAAATTATCACGGCGGAGTGACACTCCAGGACCGAGACCCTAAAGCTTCAGCCGGATGGCAAAGAGACTGGCTGTATACAAAGACGTCCCTTGTCGATTCATTTCATGTCATAGTTCAGACACTTCTCGAGGGCGGACACAACGAGCAGTTATTCGACCTCCTCTTTTCAATCTTGGACCTCCCATCGTCATCCATCTCCAAGCATACCGCTCCCACCCCATTCATCTCACAACCCCTTCTTTCTGACTATCAGTACGCATTCGACCTTTCGGGCGTCTTGAGTGCCAAGCTTCAAGGAGCAGATGATGCCCGTGTTGATCTTCTCGCATCGACGTTAACTGAATTATCACCTTCACCGCATGGGACCAAGCCTGCTGGTGGTCTTTCTCTTGTCATCAAAGAGAACCCACTTGTTCAGAAGGTTGAGCCTCCGACCGGTTCAGACGGGAAGGGAAAGGGAAAGGCTCGTATTCAGGATCCAGCCGTATGTAAAATCCAGCCTATTCCCCCTCCAGTACTGACTGCCAGAATTGTGTTGAAATACAGAGAGATGCACATATGGACCGGGCCATTGCTCAAGTAATGGATATATTTCCGTCCCATTCACTGGAACACGTTCGACGCTGCCTTGAACACCCATCTTTAGATGGCGATCCCGTTAAGCTCATCTCTTCTCTCCTGGAAGGTACTTTGCCGGCCGAGTTGGTTGACAAGGAAGAGACGCCTCCAGGAGCTGTTCCGCCTGCTGAAGATCTCACGTACGTGAAGGACAGACGAAACGCTTGGGATGGAGACATAATGGATTTCTCACGGCTAAGAATCGGAAAAACTAAGTCCGTAAACCTCTTCCTTATCGTTAAGGCAACCCCTCTGACCACGTCAACGTGTCTCAAAGTAACGACGCAGACGCCCTCCTTCATGACCGGTCTTTCATTGAGCAAATGAAAGCTGATATCATTCGACGGGCTGAAGAGCTTTCGGGTGACGAAGAAGACACCATGGGTAACCCTCCACTGGCGGGGAGAGGGCGGACTGTCCTATTCTTTGAAGAGGAGCTAGACGACGACTCGCTTGCTGATAAGGGAGTGAAAGTCGCTGGCGACGGCGAGGCCAGTGATGGTGCTGACGGCGATGATGAAACGGAAAACGTGATTTTGATTTTTGATAATATGAGCATGCAGGAAGAGCTGACATACTAGCAGGAGACGCCTTCAACAGAGACGATCCTTGAATTGGCTTATTTGGACAATCCAAAAGTTTTCGACCGCGACAGCTCCACCAGGCGCTCGAAAGCTCGGGCAGAGCTCAAATTGAAAACAGGTGCTGCATATCGTCCATTTTTCTCAGAGTGAGACTGACACGCTCTGGAAGGTTGGGTGGATGAACAAATCGAAGGATGGAGAATTATGTTAGAACGAAACGTAAGTAAAATGCGTTAGCTTAGCTCTGGTTTGACAAGAATTATTGGACCAGCCCCGAAAGCACAAGATTCTTCAAAAGCACGAATTCTCAGGAAACGCCGCGCTTATGACAAACACGAATGCTATGGAACCTGGTCCCAGTGGAACTGCATCACCCCAGCACGGTGGAAAAGCCAAAGGTCGCGGTGGTAATGGTGGCGCGAACAACAACGCAGCACAAGGTCGAGCCACTAAAGAAAAAAACAAGTCAGGGAGAGCTAATCACAATAGAAAACGAGGTCACGACAAAAAAATGACACGAGGGGGTGTCCCTATTGCCTGAGAGTTCAGTCATGGTTTCCGTACATTTTATTGTAGAGCAGACGTTTTGACGG
>QFFB01021859.1:0-20165 GCA_003316465.1 Ramaria cf. rubripermanens
GTTTTCACATCGAAATAATAGTGAGCACTGTCAGAATAAACCCCCCATCCCCACCCCACCCCCAAGTCAGACAAGTCAAACTGATACAAGTGTGGTCAGGTTTACTTGGGTCGACAATCATGGTTCATACGCTTTAATTCTCACATGAGCACCAATGTATCGCTTTGTAAAATGCCGTACACACCGACGTCTCAGGTAAGAGGATGTTGTGAGGCTCATCATTCTCACCAAGGTACACCTGGAGTGAATTCGTATGGATGACATCGTCCACGTGGTCCCCTCCAAAATGGCCATGCAACGCAAGGACTAAGTCACGCGAGGCCTCGGGAAGATGGTTCAGAGCTTCGTGCTGGAATCGAAGCCGATCCGTTTCGTTCAGCGCCTCGAAAGTTGCTCGATGAACGATGAGGACGGGAGTATGGGAGAAGATGGTGTCCCCACGATGCAGTGTACGATTCATGATCAGTCCTACACCGCGACCTGTCAGTGATTGGACAGTATACGGTGGACTGGACGACACAGCATTTATCCCTTCTAGAGCCTTTGCGTCGGTGAAAGCGGCTTGTCGTGCAATATGCTCGGCTATAGGATGTGTGGTAAACATGGAAATACCTCGACCGCCAGCGAATGTGGAGTTGGTGTAAACGCAGAAGGTATTACTAGACCCATTGTAGGCCTGGATACAAGCGGGTATTTCTGTCCAATGCTCAGCCTTGAAGGACTCGATCACAGGCAAGGGAATCGCGGGCTTTGTCGCAACACTATCGGGTGTCAGGAAGCAAACCTCGTGACGATTTTGCACAGAAAACGCTTTCACGAGACTGCATGTTTCATTCGACCGCGTAGGTTCACCGGGATGAAGGCTGTCCAAATTAAATTGGGAAGCTAATGCAGCCGAGCCGAGAAAGAGCAACACAGTGAAACGCATTGATCACTCGACCAGACCAGCCGACGAGCACAATATTGAAACTGTAAGGAGAGCCTGAGAACTCTCAGTGTGAAGTTGGTTATATATATACGGTTTTATATACTTAGTTTCGCACTGAGGGGTGTTGATCCTTAATAAGTAAGCGATCACATTAATCACGGATAAAATCCAGTAATTCTAGTCCATCTCGTAGATGTGATTCAGCACTCATCAGATTCGGATGAGAATTTCAGTGTATATTTCGTGCTTCCCGAACACCCCCTAGTCAATCAAAGCTATCTGTCTTCAGAGTAACACGTCTGATGATCTTGTCTATGTCTCTTCCGATTCAACAGCTTGCAATCTTCTCCGTTTGGACAGTTCCTTCGTACGCCGAATGAAACTATTAATGTATACCTCTCGTCAGCAAGCACTCACGTGCGTCGTGATGGTCACGGCAGCTCATTGGCTGAAATCGCACTCACTCATTGTACTGGCATCTTCATGGGAAGAAACAGCACCCAAAGCAAAATGTACGTCAGACACAGCGTATGCCTCCAGCCTCACATAAATCATAAGTACGTACAGCTCATACGCGTGTCTAACAAACCAAGAGGCATCAGAAAGATCATGTGTATGGATAGAGAATTATTTACCGTTCGTGATTACATTCCCAAGGAACATATGCATTCTTCCGGCGGCAAAGATTCAACGGGATGAGGAGGCTGGCATGAGAGGCGCAGCGCGGTTGACGCATTCAAGACAAGTTCTTAATGTGCGCTGAATTAGGGAGCATCACAGGACTCACGAGGAGCATCCATCCCTGTATCCCAGTGGTACTTTATTCGCCTTTAGTTCTTCTTGAGATGCAGTTGTTGACTGAGCCATGTGGGTGCCAATGGTGTTACCGCACACCGCACTTTGGACCAAAAATGTCGCCTGAGAATTTTGAGTAAAACTTTAAATTCCTTCTGAGTATTACTATAACCAAATATATCAATGGTAGATATTTAAATCTAGATTTGAAATATTAGCTAGATTTCTTCCTCCGACATGTGAGGAGGACTTGTACAATAAAATAAAGCAACTGGGCAGCAAGATCTTTAATATTATGACGAGCTGCATTGGTTGAGCGTACCACTGTGTGACGTGACACCTCGACTCGATTTACGGCGGAGCACGCAGATAGTTTTTGTATATTTCCCTATCTCGGACACAGCGCTGGCTTCTGAACTACAGTGTGAGAATTTACGATGCCTTTACCTATACCACTACAGCTGACAAAACAAGTACACTGAGGTATAAGTAATCTAAGCTTCGATTAGGAGTTTGAGTATCAAGTACCATTTCCGCCCTGTTCATGTTCACCACAGGTAAAGGCTGGTGACCCAGGCTGTTCAATTATGAATTATGTCAATCCAGCATACAGTACTGTATAAAGATGTGCCTGATTCAAACTCTTACTTTCGTGAGAACAGAGGTGTCGCGTGACCATAGTGGCAGGACCCTCGGCAGCCTCCTGATATATGTACCACTCGTGATATCTCCTATGTGAGCTTCCAAGCTTGTCACCCCTTGCTTCCCACCACGCATACCTCGCCACCTCCATAGTAACATGGCCGATTCTGACGCTTCCACCGCCACTATTGAGGTTAATGAAGCCGTCTTCTGTAGCCAACATCAGAAAGAAGTGGTGAGTACTTGAGTATTCAGTAATGGTTGTCCTGGTTGGGAGCTGACGCCGCTCAATCACACAGTGCTCAGACTGTTCGTTCGACGGCAGGGAGGTGGGTCATGGAGATCCCCTCTTGTCACTTTTTGACAAACTCTGTTCTACTTGACAGGAGAACGATGGATATTTCGGGGTATAGTCACATGTCACCGTTACAGTCCTCATTTATAATTCGTGGTGCCCAGCTGACCCCATGGGATCGGGACGCCCTTGAGTTGCCTACTTCTACTCAAAACAAGGATGGACTTTGGCAGTGCAAGAAGCACACTAGCACAGGTAGATTGACCATGCGAGTTATGTTCTTGTTTCCTAGATGTCACTGATTGCTCCGTTTCTGTCAGATTGCAACCTATGCTATGGCTGGAAGAAACAACTTTCGAAATTGCACGTGAAGGCCAAAAAGGCCGGCAAGAAAGCGTTGTAGTTGACGGCCTTGTAAGACCCCCTCTGTACATACAGTTCACCATGGAACTATGTGTAATACTTGTAACGTGAGAAGCTCAGGAGACCCCTGACCCGGCAATTTGCAAAAACGTCCACCCAGAGACATCGGCCAATAGAAATGGAAACTCGCCACCGCGCCTATCCATTAAGTAGACATTGGCCCACTTTGGCTGAACCTATAAACGTAGACCAATAGGACGAATAATTACGGGACAGAAACGCCTGGAGCCTAGGGACCTGTTCTGCTGGTGCCTTTGCACTGCTAATTGGTGGGGAAGGTTCAGATTTCAGGACTGCCGTAAGTAATTAACGACGTGGTCTGGAAAATTACCTGAGACAAAGAGAAAACAATCGGGTGACGCACGAAGAATAAACGTAGTTACGTATATAAAATACCAGCAGCCCCTACTGCAACACTAATATCGCCTCTGAAATTATTGACCAAAATTCGCAAGAGATTGAATATATCGTAATGTTGTATATTTGCCCGTAGAGTAATACATGCAGTAATGAACAAGTATAACCACTGCATCGATGGGCGATCAGTTGCTAGAACATCGGACAACACTTGAGTTCCACTGGTATACTTAGGTGCAGAACAGAGCCATCGGACCAGGGTAATAATATCGAATAATAATGACTCTACCTTGGCATCCTATCAGACACTTAATTAAGGCGTCGCGCGTCCAAAAGTTTCGTTGCTCAAGGCTCAAGGCTCGGGCTTGGTAGGCAGTAGAGTGCGCCTCAGTTTTTCATGCACACACACAGCGCATGCCCTGCATCTTTTGTGTCAGTGAAGCAGGCATGCATGATCATGGTTACCACCAGGGCGGTACAACGATGTCACCGTTTCATGGCAGGAGTCTGGCCGCAGCGTTGAAATAAGCAATATCACATTCCGGTTTCTAATCAAATCCCCGTTCCATACAGTAGCTGAAGGGTTAACGTTCAAATTTCAAACGTTCAACGGTACACATGACTGTCCCCATTACATAATAATAAATGCAATGCCTTCCGGCTGTGTACCCCTGGTCTTGGACTGCCATATCTCACAAGTATAACAACTTGAGCCATAATGCTTCCAGCTGAGTTTCTCATACGTTTGCAACATGGCAAGCAACATTCCTAGGAAACGAAACGTTATATTTACTGTTATACAGGTATTGCAGGAGGGTTTGCGCCCCCAAGCCCATCTGCAATCTACGTATTATCACGAGCCAAGGACCACCCGACAGAGCTCGTCGTCAACTCTGCGGTGAGGCAGGATGGAACGCCCTCCCTATCCAACGCTGAACCGAAGAAAATCCTCGTCAATTCTTATGCTAATCTTATCGAGGAATTGCATTCCATTCTCAAAGAGATTCCCACGGAATCCCCCCCGGGAAGTCAGGATATTTACGGCCTCGATACCAGTATTGCGTGGGGAAGCGAAGATCTTCAATGGTGTAATGGTGGTCCCTCCGGTTGTGGGAGTGGATACAGTGAAAGGCAGGCATCGGAAGAAGACAAGAGGAAGTTCATACGGGCGGTCGAGATCGTGAATGAGCTTATCACGAAAGAGTCATAGATTCGAGGTTTATACCACAACCACATAGCTGTAATAGGGATCTGTACCAATTGGTTTGTTGTGCACCGTTAGTATATGACGAATTGTTGTACTTCTTACTACTACTTGCAATTGAACCGTGCCTCTCGCGTCGTTCGATCATCACTCTGATGGAACACTTCATCCTCGAATGGCCTAGCTAAACATACATAAAAGGATCTACATCATGATTATACTTTCTCTGAATCAATCTCACTAGTCCTCTTACTGCTGCTCTCCGAATCCTTCGATCCGAGATATACGAAGCAGCCAACAAAAATAGCGGATATATGAGCCCTAGACTCCAATATTGGAAGAATGATACAGAATATGCCCGCAAATAGTACCCAGATCTATCGCCGTGATCGGTGAGCCTTAGGCGTAACTTAAATAGTATGTCAATGATAATGGCACGCACCATGGTACAGGCTATCCAAAATCGGAAGAACGTATGAGAGAATACGTAGTGTGAAAAGAACATGGGAAAGGGCACGGCCTGTGTGGGATGTGCCCAGTGAGGCCACGGCGGCATGTAAACTGGCAATACACTTACCACCACCACTATGGCCGCTAGTATGAGACTTGGCCACATCGCACGCCTAAAAACCCGCCGTAATTCTCCTGGAGATGCTCCTGCGTTGCTTTGAGCCCCAGGTGATTCGGTTGAGGGATCGGGACTTGGAGGTAAATTCTGCTCCGATTCCTGTTCAAAGGCCACCTTCCGTTCCTTCCGTTCCTGTGGCATCTCAGGGTCGATGGGGTCGATAAGGCTTATGGCACGAGTCCCTTCGAAATCATAGTTGGCAGGATCTGTCAAGAATACCTGAGTAAATGGACGAGTGAAGATGCACACGAATGCGAGGCTCACAGGCGAGCGAGATGCCGATAGTGACTACGCCACTGACCAAAAAACTAGCAAGTTCACTGCATACGGCAGAGTACGGCAGCGCCAGGTTTGGAATGTTGAGTTGCCCTAATATCACCTAATGAACGAGAATTGTATAGTTTTTTGCAGATAATTTTTCACCGTATATCTTCAGACATCCCACTATCCAAGCGGACATGCCGCAGGCGAACCCAGAGAGCGTGCCAGCAAACAGTGCGATTCTGTTAAGTTTGCTCCAGGTAATGATGAGGCCAATGGGTATGACGGCAGGCGAAAGAATCACTCCTCTAAATGGACATTAAGGTAAGCGAAGTGAGTAACGATACTATGACTCACTGGACGTAGAATAACTGCATATATGAAACGACACGAGACCCATTAGTACACAAGGATGAATTTCGTAAGCACAAAGTATATTACCCAGCCTAAATCAATGTTGAAACGGTGGAGCTACGCGCAAGTGTCAAGTACCAGAAGAGTGCAGGTGCAATTAACTGACAATAACGGACCATCCGCCCATCCAGACAGACCATATTGCGATGGTGTAGTGAGATATCCGTACAATGTCTTTCCCGGTCGCATTCTTATTCCAGTAGGTACGATACACACTGGAACCATTTTGGTAAAGTTGCTTGAGAGGTCCATGCGCAAGCAACTCACTCGTAAGAGCTGTATTGGTCTTCAATCAGCATCAGATAGGGTTACAGAGCGAGGGAACGTACAATATACTGGAAACAGCTATGAGTTCGGCGCTAGCTGCTGAGGTGACGGCCATGCTGTAGAAGAGTACGTCGGTATAAGGCGACTTTAAGTGTAATATTTTAGATCATCCTACAAGACGACGACGAGAATTGCTGCTGCGCCGCCCTTACCCATAAGGACAGCTGCAGCGGCTGGTGCAGCAAGGCCAGCACTAGTCTAAGGAATTGATCGATCAATCAATCATTTCATACGACCAGGTATGGAAAGGATAAGTACTTGAGATGCTGAAAGTGGATCTGGATATGTGGGAAATAGTGGCTAAGGTAACAAGAAACGTCAATATAAATTTTACAGAGGAGTAAGGGAACTACATACATTGGAAACTAGTGCACGGGCCGCCAAGCCAAGGCAGCTGGCAAACGCCCAGGGTACAGAAAACCACGAGATACCACCCAGCATCTGCAGAGTGATCAGTCCATAGTGATATCGATAACAATCCAAAAGCAAACAGACGTAGGCTCTTGTGGTCGACTCAGGTGCACTGGCGATCGCCTAAGCCAATAATTAGCGGAATATATCAAGTACTTTATCAATCTTACTCTTTGCCAGTATCCTGGGAGGAGTAAGCCAATATTCACGGTATAAATGGAAATATTCACACCTTGATCGCAAAATACACCCGAAAACCCACCCATGATCGTGGCGGCTCCGAAGACAAAACCCTGATTAGATTTCATGGTGAGATAGCTCCCGTCTTGGTTACCGGTGACGGGAGTGACGCGTGCGGCGTCCACGAGAAGATTATACAGGGCAGATGTGCTCCCTATAATACCGGAAGTGCCACTAAAGAGACAGCGAATCAGAGAGGTGCCAAGCTAGGAAAAAAGGAAACAAGTGCCGACAATGTGTTGAAGAGAAACAGGTATATAATGACAAATAGGATCAGGGTATGTGACCAGTCGCAAACAAACGTGGCACGGAGACCACCAAACACAACGTCTACACAGGTGTATGTTCGGTGAATGCATTCTTCATCAGATGTGTCAGGTAATGGTATTAAACTTACAAACAGCTATCCCAACAGGGAGGAGGAAACATGCCGCATCAACGTTCATTCCCGTAAGAGCATTGACAGTTGCAGCTCCCCCCACTTAAGTAAGAGGACATATGTGTAATGAGTGCTCCAGATGAAGCAGTCTAAGCTCACAACGCACAGAGAAGAGAGCCGCACACAATAAGGTTACAGAGCAAACCGTAAAATGTGAACAGGATGTGAGCGGAAGTGCCGAAACGGACTTTGACGATCTTGGCGTGCCACTTCAGTGACGTGATGATAAAACAATTTCATGCGACATACTTCGAGGAAGGTGTGAGCGCCGTTGGCATTCATCTTAATCTTTGCGGCAACCATGCTGTTTAAGGTTATAGATAATGAGCGGCATTTGACATATTAACTAGTAAGAGACAAACGGACGTGAAAAAGCCGAGCTGTATAGTTCCACCCACACCATACCACCTGTTTACCTAAAATTAGAAGGCATAGGGGGAACGGTGGAGTGGGAGTTTGTACCATGGTCCACTGATGCCTAAATAACTATAAGCCTGCGATTGGGACATCAGGTAAATTTACTCTCACCAAAGGTATACGCTGCCGTGCTTGACTGGAGTAAAGTAGCACTCCATGTCCAGGCACTCACGCTAGAAATACATAAGAATCATAGTTTGAGAAGGTACGACTTGGTCCTTACATCCCACAACAAATCAAGCCAGGTTTGACGTTCCGCGAAGCACTCGTGAACTTATAGTAATAGAATTAGGGATGGATATCATGGAAAGTGCAGTAATACGGGAGATAAAAGACTCGCCTCTTCTGATGAAGCCGGGGAAAGACGGGTGAACTTGCTTTGAAAGAAGGTCAAGAGAAGCATTAGACCGGCGAAGAAGAATCCGACGCCAACAACGACCCCGTATCCTGTGCTTTGTGCTTACATTCAAATTCGCGGCTATATCAGTATTCAAGCGCAAAATGAAAAGGCTTACATAGCAAGGGTTTGAACACACCAGGAGAAGACATTACGCGCGACCCTCAGGAAGGTACAGAATCTTGACTGCGAGGACTCAAGATTCTACGAGAACATGATATTTAAGCTACATAGAAGCTACGTGAAACGTGAAGCACGATAACAGATAAGAGAAGATAAGACGTGCAATAGACATGGGCAAGAAGGCTGCGAGTCGGCGACAGAGCCATCAACTTCTGGCAAATCACGTAAGCTACCTTTGCTAGCATGCACTTCAAAAACGCACAATCAGGGAAAGCGGCATTAGCTCTCCCCCTTCGTGAATTACCATTTGAGACATGGTACGTATCTTCAGGGTGGCGGCCTCCTCGATAATTCTTAACGATTGAATCTTATCAATGTTACGGCAGGCGACCCATCTTCCAGATCGTCTATGCCACGAAGAATTCTATTTCCCATCCTCCTTCCGATTTTGAGATATCAAATTTAAACAGTCGGCTCAATATTTATCGATGTCTTGCTCGGGTGTCGCGATCGTGGCGAGCAAACGCCCGCGATGTGTTCTTCGAAGAACTTGAGGCATTCACAGCGGACGCCCTCAAAGGGATTATTAGAACGCTCCAGCATGAGCCACTTCTTGCTCTTGCGGTATCTCGCATTAGCTTCTGTTTTTCAGAGTTTAGATGTACCGCCAGTATTCCTAGGAGACCCCGCCCATTGCGACCTGTTGCAGAACTGGATAGAGAAGCTCGTGAACAGGGCGTTTCGTCATCTACACACAGCACAGGACGTGACTGGAAAGCAATTCATCGAAGTGACGCTTGGAGATATCGACCTTCCAGGACCGCTCAAGGAGCTCATTGGACGCGGTGGCAAGCAGATGTGGGGCAGATACTCGCGATGTGTACCTCTCTATCTGAGGTCAAAATTATATTCACGAATGAGCCTTCATACAACACCCATCATTCTTTAGCTTCCTTCCCTAGACGTTACGAAGCTTGGTTCCCTCCTCCGGATCTGACAAATGAGAGCATTCTCAATGGCTTGTTACATTCGACAAATCTTCGATTGCTTCACGTGGTAGACCCTACCCCCCTCGAACGGTATGGTCCTGCACTTGCTTCATGGGAGCGTCTCAAAAGCTCTACCATAATCCTGACCCGCACCTCTGAAGAGCTGCAAAATACGGCTTTTGTACCTCCCAAATCCTTGGTCTCCTTCCGCTTTCATGACAGATCTACAGGGCGCATTCCTTGGCCTATGGCATCGGATTTGGCGAGATGCAGCAACCTCCAAGTACTCGACTTGGGGGTTACGTCCCTGAATGATACCAAAGCTACTAGCAAAGCAATTGGCTTCCTTTGCATGTCATATCAGCACTCTCTCCGAGAGCTCACCTTACATATGATACATGGCCGTGGTAATTTCCAGGATACTTTGGCATCAGTGGCACCCTTGCATTTCCCGAAACTCCAACGCTTTCGGCTTCCCGAAGCTGCGTATGACACCTCAGTATTTTCGTACTTCACAGCTGATGAGCTGAAGTATGTCGAGGTTGGTTGGCTGATGCTCGAGCCTACCACTGGATCGAGGGAGGATAAGTGGAATCAAGCCTTCAGTCACTCCAGCTTGAAGATGCTCCAAAAGCTTGTCATCAACCATGACGATCCTGACAACTTTCGACAGCAAGCAATGAATACCGTATGCAGACGTTTGGGAATCACTTTGATTTTTCGTCCTTATAGCGATCCAGACGTCCTCGAGGAAGATGACGAGGAAGCAGACTTTGAAGTCGTAGACGTGTAAATCTGATCTGGATCACCAGACCCATTGCGTTCATTTCGCATCTTATGCAAGACGTAGATAACTCTGATATCCTTACTTTGGCGTACACTGTATAAGACCAGCCGTGATGCAGTGAGTTCTACGGATGGGTGATCATGAATCCTGGCTCTTTTCCGCTTCCAGAACACTTGTGGGAGGAACCCAATTACTCAGCTTCTCCCCATTCCACCACAAACCAGGTCGACCGCCTCCAGTATAAATAGACCACTCCCAACGTGCAGCATATTCTCCCCCAAGTAACCCCTGTTCAGATCCGAGAGCTGGATTCCAGACGGCAGAGCCAATCAATTCGGGCGTTGTAACGTCCTCGTCTTCCTCAGCATCTTTATTATGGTCAAGCTCATGTTTTTCAGGCGGAAGATGTAAAAGAAAGAAGGGGATCCGTGATGAGAACGCTCTAAGAACTGTTGAGCGCGTGAAAGCTGATTGTGAGACCAGTAGCCCAACAACAGGATCCCATTTTGCCTGAGTGTTATGACGGCTCAACACGCCTTCCATCTCGCGTACATAATTCGGTCCCATTTTCTTCTTTTCCGCTTTGCACTGTCCGAGAACGCGTATTCGCCGGCGTGGAATACCGTCTACACCAGTCCAAGTAGGGAGAGTATGGATGGCTGAGGCAGCACGTCTAGTAGGTGGTAGCCACCACCAGCCTTGTAGGTCGATTCCTCCATCAGATCTACCGCCTACTTTATGAAGAGACATTGAAAGTTGGGCTTGCAAAATTTCGAGCGATCGTTTTTCAAAGGCAACGCCACGATGGACAGTAGAGTTGAGAGCCATGATGGTGCAGTTGCAACTCCGCCCAGTAGCTTCGCGAGCTGGACATGTCCTCGTTTGACCGTGCTCATCGTCATGGTCGCCTTTCAACCGCGCAACTAGCATTCTCCATCCCTGATCTGCGTTTCGAGCAAAGTTACCTACTTTCTCTCCAGCGATTTATACACCGAGACGAAGCTCAAGAATGCTTTACCACGAGAGGTGACGCGAAAACAGCGAATAGTACTAGGAAGGGGGAGAAGTCGACAAAGGAGAGGTCAACTGACACGACTCGTAAACCGTCAGGAACAGAGGCAGGATCTTATGGTGTTCCCTTACGGTTGGATTGGGGCGGAATATTATATGTTACTATACGCAATCAAGTAAGGGTCTACCATTACTTATGGCACCTGCCAGAATCACGAACTCAAGAGACTGTCTCTATTAAAGATTCTTTCCCCGTTTGCACAGGGTGCTGCATTGTACGTACTACAAGCATGGGATGAAACGGGTGTGCTAATATACCCCCAGGGCGGTTCTCACACTTTACCTACGACCATTTCTCCGCACCCTTGGTGGACGCATCCGCAAATACGTCATGCGGTCCTGGCGATCGACCTTCCCCCCGCTCGATCCGCACATCCAAGGGGGGACAGGATGGATGCGTAAACAACTACGGGAGTTCAGTGTGGGCGGGGTAGGGGCCAACCTAGCCCTCGAGAAGTAGAGGATTTACCTCGTCTTCGGTATATACATTTCCTACTGCTCGAGTGACGTCCATTTCGTACCACTCGTTGACCCACATGTATCGCGAAAACAAGACGTAGAGCCATCGAAACCAGACCAGCTGGCTTTGATGTTGATACATGGCACGTAGTGCACTGACGTATTCACCGATGCCTGCGACATGCGTTTGCTCACTGGTTGATGATGTCCATGGAAGGCAGAAGCTGAGTTTGGTCAAGACATGTGCTACGGGTCCTGGGTATTTGTGGAAGAGTGGGACAGATCTTAAAGTGAATATTTGGGCTGAAGGGGGGGCGCCAGGGCTGCTCAGAAGATGAGAAACGCCACCTGGCAGGGAAATATGATTTGGGTGTTGTGAGACACCAAGTTCGTCGAAAGTTAGTATCTATCGTGACATTGAGCCACGTATGAGTAACCGATTGGATCAACCTACCACAGTAATATTGTGACGATCAATGTACGGCCCGACAACCTCTGCGATGACTTCGGCGTCCCAGGCCTCAGTAAAGCTGTCTTGAAGAAGACTACTCGCGTTGGACTCAAAGGAAACGTTAACCTTCAACCGTGATTGAGGACGTACGGGTGATTTACTACCAGCGACCTCTCATCAGGAATGCCAAGAACTCGGAGACTTCTACGCAGTTCAAGCTCCCTCGTGTCTCCTAGACCATCAGCGTTGCCTTAAGACAGTGATTGATAGGCGTCATAAGTAGTGAAAAATAAAAGAGAAAAGCAAAGCGGATTCTTGCCTACTGACAGACACATGGAGAAGAGGGCCACAGAGCTCTGCACAAGTGACAAGACTGTAGGTGCGAAAAACATACACTCATCGTCCGGATGGGCTGTTAGCAGAAGTACTCGCTGTGCTCCTCCGAACAAAGGCGAGGAAGAGTAGACTCTGCCGTCATAAAATACGAAGAGAAGCCATGCTATGAATATCACAGAAATATTACTCCAAGCGCGACGCATGTCTTGTCGCTGACCTGTTTTGTGACAGTCACGGTCACTATACTTTACAACTCTGGAGGGCTACCAGCGCTCGAACAACCAACCAACCAGCTGTCGGTGGGCTAACATCCCCCTCACTTGGACGGACTATCGCTCCATTTCCTGATGTACAATGTGTACCCTTGGCCCAAGTCAATGATATCATCATCAGTCTTCAGCACAAGGGTGAATCCATTGTACATCTGTGAGTGGTAGCCATTGGTTCTAACTCCTGGCTTGAAAAAAAATATTTCCACATGAGCATGATGAACACCGGTTCTGTTGACCTATTGAGTACTCAAATCTTGTTGAGTCTTGGTCTCAGCATGCAGCTCCTGGCATTTCTCCTATCTGCATACCCCAAAGTGGCAATATTCCAGAGTGGTGGAATGATGGAGCTGCTGGTGTTCTTTTGGATCATTACTGTAAACCATTTTTCTCATCACATCACAACATATGACACATCATCATTTCCTCTGTTTACAAGTTCTTTGGGAAAACTGTTCTGCCCAGAGGCCTACTAGCCGGCAACATGGGTCATCTTTAACTGAGCTATGCAGACACATGTCGTTGGGTCCCGATGCGCAAATGAGGAGGGTGAACTCCGGATGCATAGGGCTAGGCGGTGCTCACCTCTGACTTCCGTTCGTTTTACTCGCGACACGCCAAGAATTGCAGTGACGTGTACAGTCACAATCCTAGAGTTCAAGCAGTAACATCACGCTTCACTTCACGGGTACCAAGGGTCATGCGCTTAGTATTTTATCTCTGATTTGACTTGGTAGAAGAGAACGGCTGCCACATATTACGCCAGTAGGAATAGTCCGAGAACAGCTCCCACTCCCACCTATGACTGTGATCTTCGGTTTGCTTGCCTAGGTTCGGCGCAAATACTTCGCCCACTCAATACACGTATTGCACTTCGCACACGCCCATCGCACCAGTATTCTCAGTCGATGAGCATGCAAACATGCCGCGGGACTGCGACCTCACAGAGCAGGTGCATTAGTGCGAGCATGTAGCACGCAAGAGCCGGACTTTGCCATTGGAGAGAGCTAGAGGCTTAGAATCACCTGTAGCATGCTCAACAAAGCTTGCCGAAGCTGGTTTCCCCGAAGTTCATACGTGGGTGTCACTGCTGCGCCGCTGCTAGTTACAAACGTGTTGAGCGGAACTAGAAAGATCCATGTAATAGCCAGCGTGTGTCAATTAATCGGAGAGAAACCTGGGAGAAGAAAGAGAGCGGAAGGAATGGCTGTGCGACGACTCACTGCCGTAATCGTGGTAGCCGTCTCTGAGTGCGTTCTCAAGAGGCCTGAAATTGATAGAGAATGATACCCTTCATGCCTTCGCCCCTCGCCCGCGGAAAGCCAACTGCTCATGGGTCAAAAGTCCTCTACTTTCCATCTAGGGCGGGGATATTTTTCATGAGGGCACAAGAGTTTCGACAGGACATCTGAAGCGCTGCTTGCAACTGGTGACGTATGTGTACATGACCAGCCTTCAGAAGCATTGCTTTACTATCAACCTGGTACCACCTATTTGGATTCGAGGGGGCGCCATGGAGCGCGCTATAACCATTGGAAATCTTCAGGTACAGACCTTCCCGTAAGTACAAGGTGTCCGGTCCCGACACTGCTTAGTGGGTAAACCTCGTACTACATCACTCCCATGTCGGAACCCTTACCTATCCTCATTATTGGAACAGGAGTAGCTGGCCCAGCTCTGGCTATTAGCTTGCACCAGAAGGGATACAAAGTTATTCTTTTCGAAAAGTACGATGGCCCGGGTGTGTGATGAAAAGCTACTTTCCAAGAGCTTTTATATCTGTTCTAAACTATTCTTTATTTCATGTCGCATTTCAGCTCAGGGTGGCTCATCTCTCAATCTCGCCCCAAATGGGTGAGCTTTATGCACCCCTCAGAACGTATACGGTCAGGCTGAAGCTTCCGTTGTGACAGTCTGCGCGTGCTAGACTCGTTGGGTCTCGCAGCATCGCTCTTCACCCGTAATATCGCTACTCCTATCGAAGCATTGTCCTACAGAACTGATACTGGGCCTCTTATCAACTCCGAGGTGCTCTCAAGGATCGCAAATCACTTTGGGTACCCCTTTGCTGGGGTGAAAAGAAGCGTTTTCCTCAGGTAGGATGAAATTTCTTCGCCTTGCGTTGCTGCTTATTAGCCATGTTTGCCCAGATACCTCGTTGAGTCTGTCTTGACGCATGGTATTGAGCTCCGGTTTGGCCATTCCTTAGCAAACCTTGTGCAGGAAGAAGATTTCGTGACTGCGATTTTTGAGAATGGGCAGTCGGTGAAGGGCAGCTTCACTGTTGGGTGTGATGGCCTTCATTCTAGAACGCGCGCTGCGTTATTTGGGAACGAAACGGCCGAATATACAGGCCTGACACAGGTGCGTACTCGTGTCTGTGCTGTCACACAGCCTCCCAGAAAAAACTAAAGCCATGCGTCTGGTAACAGACTGCCGGAATGACCCTAGTACCTCAAGGATTCGACACTTGCAGAACCTCTATGCTGACAGCATTCATGTAGTTTCGTATGCGGCGGGGTCCAAGGCTCTGGATGTACCAGACTCTGGAACGCACGCAGATACGACCTTGATCTCGTGGGCGGTCACTCGTCGTGAAGTACAGTCACGAGAGAACTGGAAAGCTGAGGTAGGCGACAGACCTGATTTTCTCCACAAACTCGATTGCGAGTGGGAAGACGGCATTTCTGCACAAGAATTGATAAGCGGGGCCCCTGAAATCATCAAGGTGAAGGTATCCATGGTCATTGATAGAACACACTGTCAACCATATCACAGTTCGGTCTCTATGACAGGAAAGAACTAGCCACTTGGCATAATGGTAGGGTGGTATTAATTGGGGATGCTGCGCATCCAACAGCTCCTGTACGTCCCGTTCCTTTGATCCCACTTGTGATAGGACACAATTCTGGTTTTTCTCGACGCCTCAGCATCTCGGACAAGGCGCCAACCAAGCGCTTGAGGATGTCTCCACTCTGACAGAACTCCTCCAGACATATGCTCCTTCAGACAACGGTACCCTTGCCATATCCGCTTTGCGTATTGTATTCGACAAGCTTGATGCTTCTCGAATACCCCGTACGTCTGCCCTCGTTCGTGATGCAAGGGAAATGGGTTGGCAGAGAGTCCTGCCTTCTGCAAGCAAGGATGCCGAAGAGAGGAATCGAAGGACAAGAGCGGATTGGTCGTGCACCGACGACCAGCTCCTAAAGAAGTATGAGGCATTACTTGGGCTAGGTACTCTTGCGGCTCATAAGTATCGAGCGTAACACATAATTTGTCACTGTCAAAATCATCTATTTTTATTTGTTACAAAGTACTTTGAAAAAACAGGAATAAGACAGGGATAACAAGAGAGATGGTCTGATAATACACAAAGAATTTTGGGAAGGACGAGCCGGTGGCTACCCGGAGGGAGTTGAACAGATACATCTAATAATGAACGTATGCATGAATTAGGAATGAGAAGTCTTGCAGTTGTGTGCTCTAAAGCTCGCGACCACGGGCATCAAGGCCGAACACTGAAACAATGTAAGATCAGCCCATAAAGTCATCACAGCGTCGCCTGCACTCACAGTTCGCCAGATCTTTAACCGACAGCCTACCTAGTTTCTTTCCGGTACCCTCTCCAAGCGAACCATCCGCAAGGTTTTGCTGCAGCCAAGGTTTAGTACATGTCATATTGGTGGAAGGCTAGGCCGTTACCTTTCGCTCCTGAAGGGCAAGAATACGAGTCTCGACAGTATCTTCTATCACGAGTCTCTGCACGGAAACTGGGCGCACTTGGCCAAGCCGATGAACTCTGTCGAAAGCTTGATTTTCAATGGCAGGCGACCATCCCAGGTCTAGGGAGATGACCCGATTGGCGCGAGTGAGGTTCTGCGGTAATTGAGTAGCAGTACGAGGTGGATCAGCCAACACTTACCAGACCAACCCCGCCGCATTTGAGGGACATTAACATGACGCGAGCCTACGTCACACATGAATCGGTTAATTTAGAGCGAAGAGCACTTTCAGCGAGAAACGAGCCTTTCCCTGACACATAAAGATCCTCACGGCCTCATCTCTAGCCAAACGTGACATATCTCCTTGATACCTGTGTGTAATATCAGAATCAGCAAGAAAGGAAATAGGAAGCAGCCCTACCGAACAAAAGTAAAGCCATTTTCATCAAGGTAGTCTGCTATTAGGTCAAGACAGGAGGTCCATTGTGAGATAACTATTGTCTGAAGTTATAGGTGAGAAACAATATCTTGATTGAACGGAAGCCTGACAAACTTTCTCATTTTTGGTCTCTTCTTTGTCGGCCCACTCCTTCAACAAAGTCATCATCTCCTGATAGAACTCGGTCTTTAGGGTTAATTTAAATTTATTTAGTGGTGGACGAACCTTCATCTTTGTCGATGGAAGAAACCGCTGAACGGTCTTGCCTTTTTTCTTCCTTACAGCAGTGGGGGGGAGAAGTTCAACCTCGTCATCTACTTGACTGTCTTCATCTGAGTCAAGAACAATGCGTTTGTTCCTGGGCAATTTCTGCTTCAACTCGCGACGAGCACCCTTCACTTCCTCGTCTTCATCGCTCTCCACAATGAAGTCACTGAGAGAGTTGTCGGAGTTGTCATAATCTTCGTCAGACTCTTGTATCCGCTTAGTGATTCGCTTGTTGGCTTTTTCCTGGCCTCTTTCGGAGGGCATTATTATCACAGGTAAGAGATCGGCACCTATCGGCTGGCCATCATCCTCATCCTCATCCTCATCCTCATCCATGACAGCAGGCGAACCTGGTTGGGTTTCGTCGAGGTCTGCGCCCGTTGGTTCGAAGGCTTTGCGTTGAAAGATCATTTCCTTTTGTATTGGCTCCCTACATGTAGGACAGGGCCGCTGTGAGATAGCGTGCCGAGCCTCATTGCCATCTTCGATGGGCAGCTGCTTCATAACCGAGTCTGTACGAAGTAAATAGTCAGGGAAATATAGGAATCCGAGCTCGAACATACCAATGCATTCGGCGCAGAACACATGACCGCACCGCGTTACAATGGGATCGGTAAGTGTGTCGAAGCATATCTAGCCAGTTGAGGATCAGGGAGTCTTAAATCACTGCAAGGGTTGATGGCTTACTGGACATTCATCTTCGGTCGCCGCTTCCGCTGATGCCCTTTCTGCGGCCATGCGTTCAAGAGCAGTCGCTTTGAGTTTAGCCTTCAGGGCGGTAACAAACTGTTCACCCGCCAAGGTGGTAGCTCGGTCAAGTTCAGATTGAACTCTGTACCCGAGTGTGGAGTCTTCGTCAGGAAGAAGGAATGCGTCACCTCCCTCCTGGATAAGACACGGATGGTTGCACAATTGCCGAAGGCGTAAGAGGAGCACAAGAACACTGGAATAGTTCTGTTGGACGCACATTAACAAGGCCCGAAGACGGATCCATAATAAAAAAAATAGAAAGCTCACCTTTAAAATTGTCCCAGTCCTCAAGTACTTGTTGATTATGGATTGACTTCGCTTCTCAATCTGTACCATGGTCAGCACCAAGACAGTCGGGAAAGGAAGTATGCAGAACTCTTACCACATCGTAGATGTCTCGCTCATCTTGTGTAAAAGTTAGTTTTCGAAGGATGACATCCTTTGGCGGTAGCTCAATGAGTTTCTTTCCATCAAGGACAGAGTCTTTCTTGCGACGAATTAGACATGCATTCAGGATTGCTTGTAATCTGGAGCTGGCCAAATCAGCTGCAGGCGCAAGGTCAGCGCCACGTACAAACGAGAAGCAAAATACTAACGCCTCTTCCTCTCCAGTCTTGCGATATGATTATTAAAGTCTTCCCAATCTGAAAAGACAACGCTAAACCCCACAGGAAGAATGACAAGTTGCGAAAGTATACAAACCATACCACGGTCTAATCTGTAGGAATCTCATTAAAGCATAGCCATCGGCAAGTGAATTAATGACAGGAGTGCCCGTTAGGCACCAGCGATAGGTTGTGTCAACAAATGTAACAGCGTTAGAAATTCCTGAGAGAATGTTTGCTGGTAAAAAAACAGCGCAGAAAAGTTGCGGTATAACATACGGGTATTTCGATTTCTGATATTCTGCGCCTCATCTAGAACAACACGGAACCATTTCATTCTCAACAACAAACCCTTGCTTAGATATTAATCAATTGAACCTGCACAATATGACACCCTCACCTCTTTCTTTTTAGCTTTCTTCTCCTTTTCGCTGTCACTTTCGATAAAATCATCGGAGTCATCCTGGTCTTTCTTCTTCTTCTTCTTCTTTCTGTCGTCGGGCCACTCCAAGGCAAGAGTCTGAATGAATAAGTGTCGAGTCAGGAGGATCTGACAGAGTTATCAGAAGACAAACTTGAAAAGTAGTGAGCACCACATCAAATTTCTGTAAGTCCTTCTTAAACTTAGGTTTGTTAGGGCCTTCCAGACAGGTATGTCAATTGAATGAAAATATAACATGAGGTGTACTCCTGCGTACCGTGATAGATAAGGCAGCTCAAGCCGCCTTCTGTCTTCGTTTCAATCTAAAGGAGTGAATAAGGGACCGGAGTATACCGTAAAGAAGCACCTACCTCGAGTTTCCATTGATCTAACAAGGCCACGGGTGCGCAAATTAAAGTCGACTTTACAGCAGGGTCATCAGATCGATGTTGAACCATCGTGGATATCCTGTAATAATACACATCAGCTTTAGCAAGTAAAACGATGGTGACGAAAGGCACATCTGAACACTGCAATTATTATCAGTTTCTATGCAATTCGGAAATATGAGCAGGAGGCATACGTCTTGCCTAGACCCATTTCGTCCGCTAGGATCCCACCTTTGTGACTTCCGCGTTCATGCTCTAGCATCCACGCAACACCTGGAAAAAAAATGTTACAGTAACGGACCAAACAGAAAGCTGATCGTGGTAATTACCGATGACCTGGTGCGGCATTAAGGCTATGGTCATAAAGGGAAGATGCTCCCCCAGTTTATTCAGGCCAAGTTTTGATAAAGCCTTATCAACGGACTCGTTACCATCAAACAATTCCGAGTTTCCAGCCTCAATCAGGAATTTGTCGATACTAAAAGCGTGTAAAGAGGTAGTGAATATAACCGTAGAATGTTACGCACTCGCCGGGATACGCAATAGGACCTCTATTTGGCAAGCGATCTCTGAACCTATCACCGCGAATATCATCGTCGGATTCGTAATCTATTGTGTCGCCATAATTTGGTAATCCAACGGGGACCATTGGCAAAACACCCGCATTTATCGGAGGTATGATCCTGGGCAATCGTCCGAAAGGATCGATTTCACTAGGGGGGATGGCCGGTAGATGGGCATTCGAACTGGAGGCAATGGGCGGAGATACATCTGGAGCACAGTGTGACCTAGTAGCCAGAAGTTCCTGGAGCTGCTTCTGAAGCTCTAAGATTCGTTGCTTATCGTGAACCGACTTCCTAATTTTCTTGTGGAAATGCGTGAGGAGAGTCCTGACTGTGTCGACGG
>QFFB01021869.1:0-10577 GCA_003316465.1 Ramaria cf. rubripermanens
CACCAGAGGTCACATAAAATCATGAGGGATCACACAAAATCATGAAGGATCAAGGAAAATACTTCATGATAATCAGTGATTAGGAATGATATGATAGGATCCCTCACCTCTGATGAAATATCCTTCTTTTTTGTCCAGTGTGTTGTGAATGAATACTTACTACATTGAGTCACCGAGTCACGTGCCCACCTGGCACACGAGACGCATATTCTGTGAGTCGAGCCCCATCATCAGGGGATTGTCAGTCCATATCCGAGTCGAGCCTCACCATCAGGGGAGCATGAGTTGATGTCCAAGGACCTCAGGCCAGGGGTCAGCGAGCAGTTCAAGGGGTGTGTGCATACAAGGAGGTGCAACACTGTGTTCTTTTCTTTTCTATCTATCGTCTCCTAAACACATGACACTAATCCCCCTCAATCCCCATATGTTGCATTCCATCATGTACGCGCCGCGCACGTAGGTAATAGTCCGCGGATCCACCAGACTTGTTATATACAATCGTGTGGACATGTGTGTGTCTCATATCAATCCCCGTAGCTACATTACCACTCCACTTCTCTCTCTATCGCTCTCTGATCCACCACGGACTCTCAGTAGTTTACGCTTGTATAAAGTGCCGTCTAGCACTCATATCAAAATTATCACCTTTTTGCTGGTCAACGCCTGCGCTCGAGTCAACGTGCAGACAGTCTCTGAGTTCCATACAATGTATCTACAAAGCTGCAGCTACTATCTCTTTTATATCTCACAAGTTCCCTTCATTATTATCACCCTGCACCCTACCCCCGCCGCTTACTACCACTGCGACCGCTTGACCATCGACGACACATCGACCCTACCAAAGAGTCGACGGATGGCTGTGATTACACCACTAGCTGGGCGCTATACATATCCCCTTCACTTACCAGGCTCATAATCACACAGTGAATTCATTACAAACCTGTGTTTGTACTTTTTAGATGGTATCAGGAATGGATTCCTGCTTTGGGATGTGATACACTAGGATCCCACAGTGATGCTTCAGAATCACAGAGTATTGATCATCCTTCTGATAGATCCTGAAAGATAATGTCTCATTAATGATCATGCTGTGATAATTCAGGGTGGATTATAACTATAAATACTGATATATCATAACAAATCCTGTGGGATCACTATAAATTATACATGATAATACTGAATGATGTAGAATGATTTGAAGAGATCACTAAAATCTAATTATCCAGAGTGATCATCAGTGAGGCACATCATGAATGATAATAGGCCATGCATGATTACTAATGATCACCAAGTATTTCCTATGATACTTTGTGATCATTGGTGATAGGGCAGGATCACTATATCATGATAGATCATTGAGTATTATGTGAGATAATCAGTGATATATAAGGATTTTAACAAATCATGCATGATTTGTTTGTGATTTTGGAAAAATGATTTATTTTGACCAGTACAGTCGGTCATAACAGTATCAACGATTACAGACCTGCGGACCTGGAGCCCCGTGTAACCTAAGAAATCGGTGACAAAGCTGCATCCACCAGAGGCAATGAAGCGCCCATGAGCCCCGGTTCTGGGGCTTGGCTCTGGCTCACCGATTGACCTTTGATGCCGGCCTCTCTAGGGTTTTGGCTCGGCCAGTCAGGGTTTCTTGGACTTTGCACTACGCCGTCAGAATCGTACGTCACGTCAAAGCAAGTACAAAACATACGTTTGCTGCAAGCTTCGACTCTCGGGCAAGATTCTAATCTCGGACGCTCACAATGGTCTGAGAAAGTGCAGTGCGCTGCTGCCGCCGCCAGATTTTTGCGCGCTTTGACGAAGTGATACGTTCCCGGGAAGCTTACTTGGGGCTGTAATATATATTTGTTAGAGCGCTGCCGCGTCCTTCTCATTAATTGCCTCGACCTTCTATTCACATAGACCCTTCCTCATCTGTCTTCCCTTCAAGTAACGAAGTGACGATGTCCAATCGAGGAGCAACCGATCACGATACTCGCGCTGCACCGGCTGAACCGGATCTCACGAAATTGTATAATGCCGCCTTCAGCGAGGCGGTGGAGAACCTACAAAGCAAATTCACATATCTGACCTCCCTCAATCTGACACTCCCATGTACTGTTGAGGATGTTATAAAGGAGGTCGATGGCTACTACATCAAACAGCTTAAACAGAGTCGCTCGTACGAATACGCGCAAAAATTCAAAACCTTCATCGAGCCTCTCGAGCGCTTCTTTGTGGTCATAGACCAAAGAGTCGCAGGCAATCTAGTCCCCGGAATAGTTTGGAGTTGTCTTCGATTCGTCATTACTGTGAGTGTCCAGCTGATCCGCTGTTGATTGCGTTGACTGTGGAACAGGTTGTTTGTGACTACGCCCGATACTTCGAGAAGATCGTGGACACCTTCGAAAAGATCACACAAAGACTACATATCTACGACGAGTATGCCACTTTGCTGTACAACGAATCACCCGGCGTGCATGATGTAGCAAATGGCATTACTTCCCGCCGTTCATCTTGCTGAAATGATGTTTATATTTGCAGGCCCTGGTTAATGTGTATTCTACCATTTTCACCGTCTGTATGACGGTCATGCGTGTCTTCAAGAATAAGAAAGGAGCAGACCGAAGCAAGTCCATGCTGTATTTGTGTTCTCGGCATTCAAATTTACTTCATCCTTGACGTGTTTATAGGCAGGATTAGGATTTATTCACAAGCTTTCAATCCATGGGGCAAGGCGCTGGACACACTTGTCGGAGAATTCGATAAACGACATGGGAGGCTGGAACAAGAGCTCCAGCTTGCAAGAGATAAAGCCAATAATAGAAGAGAACTGGGTACGTCTGTGACTGCTAAATATATTCCTTCGGTACTAACTGTGTCCTCGAAAGAGAGAAAACGCGATAATTTGGGTACGTCTGTGACTGCTCATCAGAGTCCTTTGTTACTAATTGTGCCACTGAAAGAGAGCAAACGGAATGATCTAATACTCCCCGACCTTTTTGCAGATTGTGCCTCGAAGCATGAACGATGTCGTGGTCTCATCTGCTCACACGATTCTGGGAGATGGTTGCTGTCGCGGCCAGAGTACAACGGGTGGAAGTCGGACCCATGGAATAAGGATGCTGCTTTATTGTGGATTACTGGCAATGGTGCGTGTACTCCAGGCAGTGGAATTGAACACTATCATTTACTCTTCTCTAGCTGGTGCAGGAAAGACTATATTGGCGTATGTGTCCCCCATCTCCTTCAGTAAGCGGCACTAAGCGATGCGGACAGGTCGACCATCATTGAAGACCTCCAGGGCATGAAAAATTCCACAACAGCCATCGCGTACTTTTATTGCCAACATGATGATCCGAAGAAACGTGACTGTCGGGTGCTCCTGGGAACACTACTTTATCAGCTTACTGAACAGATTCCGTCCTCCTCACCCCACTTCCCCGCTTTTGACACCTCCATTAAGGGGGTCTCAGCGCTGCAGAAGTCCATAATAGCTCTCAGTCGCACAGTGTTTGACACAATCTACCTTGTCATTGATGCTTTGGATGAGCTTGACATTTTAGCCGGGGTCAATGGCGATCGACAATCTGTCCTCCCCGTCTTAACGAAGCTAGCAGGTCTCCCAGGTCTCCGATTACTGGTGACTGGTCGGGAAAAATACGAAATTAAAGATGCACTTGGTCTGCCTTCTATAAAGAATAGGGAGGACAATATCTCAGAAGACATCAATCGCTACATCGGACAAAGAATTCGACTTTGCCAGCCTAGCATTCACATCTCATCAGTGGAAGGGGAATATGTGTCTGTAAAGAAGCCTGAGCTACGAAATGAAGTCCTCAAGAAATTATCAGAGGGTGCTCACGGCATGTGAGTTGGTTGCTCGGTGAACATTTCAATAGGTTGACTGTCACATCAGGTTCCTCTGGGTTCACTTACAGGTCGTCCATCTCAGTCGACAAGAAACGGATGGCGATATTGAGGATGCATTAGCGCGACTTCCGGAAGGACTGGACAGGACTTATAATCGATCCCTGCAATACATTGATACGCTGGGTGAAGCTCGACGTAATCGTGCCCACCGGATACTACAATGGGTCACATATGCCCGGTGGCCTCTGAGGCTTGACGAACTCGCAGAGGCAGCTGCGATTGACGACATGCGTGGAAATCAATGGGATGACAAGTTTATTGTCACTGATCCAAAGAAGTTGATCAGTGACTGCGCTCATCTCATCGTTCACGAGCCTGGTGACGTGATTTTACTTGCTCATTTCTCAGTGAAGGAGTTCCTTGTGAGCTCAAACGTATCGGTGGAGATACCACGTCAAATTTTCCACCCCGTGGAAGCAGGCGCTATGTTGGCTGAAAGCGTCTTTAAATTTTTCTGTATAATAATCGCATCCAATTGGAGTGAGCCCGGTGAGATTTTGAAAAAACACAAGTTTTCATACTACCTCCGTTTCCATTGGGCCTCTCACATCCGCGATACATCAATTAATAAAGATTCCGTCAGTCGTGCACTTACAAATCTCTCATCATCATCAAAGATCAGAGAATTTCTGCATGTGATTGAGTATGTGGTTTTTGTCTCTCTTTCATATCATGTCTAACTTTGTCCTTTTCGTAGATCCACTCATGGTCGTCCTGCCAGCAGTCCATCTCAACCGCTATGTCACTTTCTGGCGCAGAATAACCTTCCTGCATTCATGCAATATGTTGTTGTGGATTCATCCTTTGATCCTAATGAAAAGGATGAAGAAGGTGAAACAGGATTAATGCGCGCAGTTTCAGCCCGAAGCGGCGAGTGTGTTTCATTGCTGTTGAGGCATGGAGCAGACATTGGCATCACAGATCTCTTCGGTCGAACATTACTTCACATGGCAGCAGCGGAGTGGCATAATGTAGAGGTGATGGCTTTGTTGCTGGAGCATGGTCTCAAAATCAATTTGTGTGACAAGAGCGGTCGGACAATTCTCCATTCTGCAGCCAGCTCAGGATCCGTAGAAAATGTCGATTTCGTACTGGAGCATGATTGGCATTTGGATGTGACCGACAAAGACGGGAGGACACCGCTGTTCGAAGCCCTCGCGAACACTTACGGAGACTTCCGAGACCGTGATGTGGTGGAGCACTTACTAGCGCACGGAGCGAATCCCAAAGCAGTTGATTGCAATGGTCGGTCACTCCTCCACGCAGCCGCAAGCGCAGGGAGGCGTGATGCGATCAGACTGCTACTGGAGCATGGGCTGGACGTGAATGCGAGAGACGGCGACGGCGTAACTCCACTCCACGACGCAGCAGAATTCTTTCTCAACAACGAGCCGCTGGATATAATTCTGGGATACGGCGGAGATGTACACGCGATCACCAAACATGATCGCACACTTCTTCACGCAGCAGCCGCTTCCGGAAAAATAGAGCGTGTTCGCCGTGTACTCGAGCTTTGTCCTGGTGTGGATTTAAATGCAGTTGACAATGAGGGTGTTACACCGCTGCGCATTGCAGCCGAAGGATCCCATGGCCACGATCTGGTTCAGTTTCTCCTGGAGTGTGGAGCAAATGCTTACTCAGTCGACAAGAAAGGCCGGACTCTGCTCCACGCTGCTGCCTCTGGAGGAGCCGAGACTCTGAAATGCTTTCACAAATACAACTTGAATGTGAACGCGGTCGACAGCAAGGGTGTGACTCCATTGCACTGTGCTGCAAGAGTGTGGGTAAGGGACAGTAGTGGGATAAAATGGCTCGTGGACCATGGAGCAGACATCTCAGCCATCGATGAGCAAGGTCGGACGGTTCTCCATTATGCAGTGCTCGCTACAGCGCCATACATCGTCAAATTCATTCTTGAGAGTTATTGTACGGATGTGGACGCGGTGGACAATGATGGCGCGACACCACTCCACTATGCAGCGGCGGTAGCGCCGCAGTTCCCTGGCCACTTCACAATCCTCAGGCAGCGGATGGAGATACTCTTAAGCCATGGCGCAAACGTCAATGTAGCCAACAAGGAGGGAGAATCTCCGCTGGATGTTGCAAGATTACTGGGCCACAAAGTGTATGTCAACATGATGACGAAGCACGTACAATCGCGACCAGAAGAGACTCCCGTACCGATGCAGGCTTCCTAGCTTGAGGTGGCCTCATGTGAAGCCCCCAGCGTGGGTCATCGCCATCGGTATATACGTGGGCGAATTTTCTTTGACACTTATGGGAGGCGAAGCGGTATTCATCTACAAAGTGTGGATCCCCTCCAGCGTGCGATGTGTGAAGCGCCGCTAAGATTTGTAGGCCTGTGACTTATGGCGCCAATTTTCTGTACGGAGGAAGTCTATGAATAGTTGACAAGATGAGACGGACGGCACAGCAGAGTGGTAAACTAGGGCAGAGAAGTAGCACGGACATCTATTCTACCCTTTTTATTTTGGACATGGGACGTATGTTAGATTTATCTTATTGGGCCCTACATGTTGGAAACGGCTGGCGTGTATCGCCTATATATGCCGAATTTTTTGAGGAACTTGCTGTTCATTCAAGAAGGCCACAGGATAACGAAGGCAATGTAGAAATGGCGACGCAATCACTCAACGACACCCGGTCCAAGCTAACAATCTTTCAAAAGCTAAATGAGGAACAGCGGAGAGCTTGTTTCATTATAGATGAGCACCTAGAGAATCATCTGAAAGGGTATAATCCTCCGCAACTGTTGATGCTGATTTGGGGAGGTGGTGGCGTTGGCAAATCCATCGTGATAAATTCCGTTTCGAAGTTATTCAAAGTTCGAAATTCAAGCCAGCTACTTGCAAAAACAGGAACGACAGGCATCGCAGCAAGTATTATAGGTAGCACAATGCTTCATTGGTGGGGAGCTTTGCCTATCACCATTCCCAAATCAACCGACCCTCAAGGACCCATAAGGAAAGAGACAGTAGATCGTCGTCAAGTTAACATACTGCCAACAAGTAATCATTGACCAACTAACATCACAGGTGTATCTTCTGGCATTGCTTGCAATTTTATTGAGTGTTGTGTCAAACATGCACAACAGTGAAAATTCAGACAACTGTAGTCCCTTTGGTGGCAAATTGAATGTCATTCTCGTTGGTGACTTTCATCAATTTCCACCAGTTCATTGTCCAGATCAAGCATTATTCCAAATGAAACCATGTAGCTATTGGGCTCAATTAGGTAAAGCACTTCCACCATCCTCAGTCTGATGGAATGCTTACCTTCTTTTTTATGCAGGTCAAAATATATTTGAGCAATTTACAAAGTTGTCATCCTAAAGCAACAAATGAGGATTACTGATTTTCCTTGGCATAAATTAGTTGAGCATGCATGATACAGTCATTGTGATGCAGACAACATTCGTTGATTACACTCATTGGATCTTACAAATGCCAAATGTGCTTCAGTGGACTTGTCAAAAGAACTGTTGTGTAGTGCTATATTGGTTACGCCAAGACACATGGTACATGAACAATGGAATGCAGCTAGCGTCAGAAAATTTTGTGCAAGATCAAAGGGAACTTTATATATTTCACCATGTGAAGACCATGTAGGGAGGCAACGTCAAGAGCTAATGATGGGTGAGCGATTGTTAGTTGCTCAAAAAAACTCAAAACAAACAGTTCTACCCTGCCTTGTTGAAATAGCAAAAGGAATGCGAGTCATGATAACATATAATGTCGCTATTCAAGCTGATCTCACAAAAGGAACGCAAGGTACAATGGATGACATAGTCAACTCATAATGTCTCACTAATTGAAGATAAGGTGTTATTGACAACATACTCTTGGATCCATGGGAACCACGTGTACCGTCAGGAAGATGCACTCACTCATTATTATACCCACCAGCACTTGTCTTATTCAGACCTGATCATACACCACCTGTTTCCAACTTGCATCATTTGCCATCAGGTCTTGTCCCTATTGAGCCCACGCAAACAAGTTTCAAAATTGAGACTGCGAGTGGAAAAAGAAAAACCATTCACTGCACACAATTGGCCATAACACCTGCATATGCTTTTATGGACTATAAAGCCCAAGGCCAAATGATACCCTACCTGATTGCGGACCTGGGACCAGTTCCTAATGGCAAACCCAATCAGGTGAACAGTTATGCTGTGATTCCAAGAGTACCAGAAGAAAAGAGGCCAAGATTCCTCCATGGCTTTGACATCACACTATTCACAACCCCACCTACTGCCAAACTCCAAAAATTTGATAAAAATGCAGAAACGCTGAGTGAAAATACAAAGAAAAAGCACATCATATGTGTATGATGTCACTCAGAAGTTGTAGCTTGTGGGGATTTTGTATGGTGAGAGAGACAGGCTGTGGTAGAACCAGATGCATTAACATCAAAAGATAAACATGAATGAGAGTATATGGAAAGGTAGCAATTCCTGAGAAATTGGAGAGTATACAGTGCCTACATGATGGCCAATGAAGATGATGTCAGATGGGTAGAAGCAAGATTTTTTGTCAGATGCAAACCCCCTGAGATGACAAAACATAGAATCAATGATTATGAGTGACCCTTAGAAACCCTTGCTAAAGCAAGGGAATGCAGGAGAGGGGAAAAATGCTTAGTCAGCTAAAACACCAACCAAAAGTTGTTGTTTAAAGTGACACAAAGGCCAACTGTCTATAAAAGCTCCCTAGCCATTGCCACTGTCGCCAATGCTCTACGCAGTGACCTCTCCTCTTCTTGTGACCAATACCATTCTACTCCTACTGTTGCCAGCCATTGCCAGCAATCTATGCATGTCTAACCCCACATCCACTTCTGAATCTCTCGAAGCTGTCAACTTGGGCAAAGTTTGACTTGTGCTTGTGTGCAGGTTGAAGTTCTATCTTGAAATTCCATTAGACACCATACATTCTCTTTGCTTAAAGCCTCTGAAATATCTTGCCTTTCTTGCTTGGTGCATTCTCAGAGCTGAAGGCATGTTGGTTAATCATCCTAACTACTAGCTGATAGATCTCGACGGAGATATTGATGACCAAGGGTTGTACTACTATTTTGCCATACATACACAGGACACATATACTCATAGGTTTTCTTCTACATTGTTGTCCTTGACATTGACCACGTGGTTGTCAACCAATGATCTCAACAAGGCAGTTGATCCCAATGTGATTAAGACATGGTCAACAGTGCCTTCTGGATCCACAGAAACTCATGGTAATTTCCACAAGGATCTCCTCGAATGTGACACATGTTGTATGTTCATGGGAGCTTCAGAAGAGGTTGGGAGTGGAATGCATATCATTCCCTGTGTGCATGGTTCTGAGGTGTTTTTGACCATATGATTGTGCTAGCCTATGATCTGATTCTCTTTTCCATCTTAGTGGTTTTGGTGGATCATAGAGACCCGTCCAAATTATGAAGAGAATGTGGAAGATCTAATGGATATCAATTATTTGTAATGGGGTGTTTGCACACATCTCGCTACATACTTGGTTTGATTGCTGCAAGGCTGTGATACTCAAGGTTTGTGATAATTTTTGACCCATGTTTGACTTGTCTCATCTTTATCATTATTGTTACTTAGACTCCAAACCATGTTCTTGAACCCACCGATATTCCCCCACATGGTCTCCGACTGACCCCACTCCCAGCAGAGGTCACCTACCCCCTTGAAATGTGTTACACCCTGCAGTGGCTGTCAAACCCTGATGCACTCTCACTTATTATTTTCCCATACAATGTTGATGCGACAGTCAAGACGGGAAGTCAATTGTCAATGCCATTGGATCTGATCCTACACTATAATTATGATGTGGCTGCTGTCAAGCAGTGGGGACGTGAGTCACAAGTCCTCCTGAATTGTCCCAATATTCCTCACCTGGGTGTGCCAGCTCCAAATGGGGTTATAAGGCAGATGCATGACAGGACTATTGCAATTAATAAACATGGTAATGCTAGGTGTTCAAATCAGGTGGGTGCTAAGGCAGCTGGAGGTCAGGCTGGGGAGACCAAAGATGTGGGGGCATGGGATGAGCATGATATTGTGCTTTTTTTATAGGAAAATTCTCCTGCTGCAATAGAGCATCGTCAGCAGAAGTAGGAGGAAGATACTCACTATGTGGAATGGTGGAGACGTGCCTTTGGTTTCCTGACCATTTATGTTATACCCTGCCTCATTATACTAACTGTAACCTTTGATCTGATCTGCTGTAGATAGTGTATATACTAAATCTTATACCAGCAACTAGGTATATGCTGATAGTCCACAATCAATCAAGTGTTGACCTCCAGAGATCAAGGGTCTAGTCAATAGCTCAATCCAACAGAGATCACTAGGCACAACTTTGCACACTGTTGACCTTAACTATGTGATCATTGGCCATAGTCCACTGTTTAATTCAGTGTGTACTTACACTGTTTCAACTGTGGATGATTAAGTTGCTGCCAGCCACATGAACTAAAACAAGCTCAATGGATAAAATGACTGGATAGGTAGCATTCCTAACAATATTGAAAAGAAGATAGAAAAATGAAAAAAAAAAAACAGTGCATGCATCCCAGAAATGAAACAATCCTGATGACAGTCATCCTATGACTCT
>QFFB01021880.1:603-19879 GCA_003316465.1 Ramaria cf. rubripermanens
CTTTTTTTTTTTTTTTTTTTTTTTTCATCCATGTTTTTCGTCTTTTGGGGCGAGGCCCTATGTAAGACGGTGTGTACAGTGGTGCGGTCCTTGTTTTTTCTATCTATCCTTTCTTTCTCGACCTCCACATGCGCTCCTTTGGCTAGGCCTAGGGCGGTTCCGTGCCTTTGTGAGCGGGGGTGTGTGCATGCTGCGCATCTCGCGCCACTGTCTCTGCCTCTCTTGCCTAGCTGTCCTCCTCTGGAAGTACGAGGTTCCCGTATGTCTTCGCGAAGCGGCCTGTTTCGTTGATGTATTTGAACAACGCGGCCATGGCCTTAGGTCGCACTAGCAGCACTCTGACGGTACGCGCTCCTCTGCGTAGTTCCTGTTCCAGTCTTCTCCCGGGTTCTCTGTATTTGGGGCACCTGAACAGGTAATGGTGTACCGACTCGTCCGCTCCTGTGCAAGCTGCGCATGTGGGTGAGTCTACTTTTCCGATTTTGAACAGGTGTTTGTTTAGTGAAACGTGCCCGGTGCGTAGCTGGACCAGCAGTGATGCATGCCTGTGTGCAAGTATTGTGCTAAGTTTGGAAAAGGCTGGTGATGGCATAGATGGATCAACTTCATGTGTGAACTTGGCTCTTGGTGATTTTGCAAAGGTCTGTCTGGCTTCTCTTTTCAGCTTGTCATTGTACCTCTGGAGCTTGGCTGCCTTGCTTATCGGTAGTGTTCTGCAGCACTCAATGGTGTTGTGATAAAAGGAATATTGTAATAATCACTGTGATGTCATTTCTTTTCTTATCCTTTTATTGCTCTTTCTCTTTCTTTCTCTCAATCATAAAAAGTTAGAAATAATATTCAAAAAAAGGAGAAAGGGGAAAATCTTGTTATATTCAGGGAGGAAGCAACAAGATCACACCCGGCCCACTCGCGCGAGCCGTAGACGCGCTATGACATCACGAGTACGGACAGATGGGAAACGCACGTGATCACCCCATGTATATGTCACTGATAATCAATCGGTCCAGTTACATGGCGAACAGGTTCCTGAGCCGCCGGAATGATAAATATAGAACGAAAAGAAATGTTGCGACTATAGAGGGTCGTACAAGGATGGTAATGACATAGGATTTAGAACCAAGGGACACATCAAACATATCCAATAAATTGGACCGCATATAGGATAGGGGAAGAAGGAGTGGCTTTCACATTATTATGTCAAAGAGACAGACATTTTTCTCTATTATCTTTTTTTACTTGTCATTGAAAATTATACTTCCAATCCCCCCATTCACTATTTTCTTCCCCCTGACAACTAATTATTTTCCAGATTTTTTTCACTATCCAAAACAAAAATACGGCAGTATTTGCTCCACAGATAGTACTATCCTTCATCCCCTTAGTTACTAAATTTTCAGACCTCCGTCCCTATTATTAGCATTCCCAAAAATCATCCATACACCTTCTCGTATAAGTATCGTAATATTCCTGTATGTTATTCTGGAGCCAGAATTATATCTTTCCTGATACACTTAGAAAAAGCTCAGGGCATTCAGACTTGCCTTTCAATTTCCTATCATCCTCTTTAACAAAAAATCTATAGTGTACAAGTTGGCTACACTAGGCTATCTATTTGTTCTCTCAAATCATCACCATACGTCGAATCACCTTTACCCGACCAACGATCCATCTTGACGCCAAAGGAACCCCTGAGCCGAATCGCTGGTGCATCATCTCCGACCCCCGCACTACGTCACCTTCGATCAATCAACACACGTGCCATATCCGGTATCACGTTTCCGAAAGAATCAAAAAAAGGAATATATAGATTTTAACAAATGGGAATCATCCTCTCATTGCTAGACATCCCTCTTGCTGCCTTCTTTGCCTCCTCATCTGCTCACTCATTCGCTTTGACTCCCTCATGTCCTGGTACCCATCACATTGTCACACTTGCTCCCCTCTGCAGGCTGGTTACTGCTTCTATTTGCCGGTGTAGCGCATTTACCAGGTATTGGCCTGGTATTTTCTTCTCTAATCTTGTAGTTTGTATTGCCGCCTGGCTATCGAGTCCGATCGTATATCTTGCGCTCCGCTCTTCTCTCAGCAGTTTCGCCCCCATGGCTGCCCCTACCAGCTCTGCTTCGAACACCGTGTTATGAATATAGGATTATCTATTTTTTGTTATCTTTGTCACGCTCATGTCACCTAGGTATCGCCGGTGATATGATCCGGTGTCTCAGGGGATTCCGCCCCTTTCCGACATTGTATAAGTAGCTAGATTATTAGTTACTTGAATCTCACATGGTTTTAGCCCGTCCCTCATGTCGTTGAGGCCGTTTATGCGCTCGAGTTAATGCGCATCGAGTCTTTCTGCCTTCGAGTCCTCTATTTCCTTCTTCTTATATTTTAACACACCGTGTGTTCCTTGTCTGTTCCTAGGTATAGCCTGGCCACTTTCCTCTCTATCCCTGCCCGGTACAGTACTGCTGCGGCACCCACTCCCCCTTCTATGCTTGACCCATCTGAGAACACTTTCACCTCCGCTGGGTCGCTGCTTATCTCTGCTATGGCCTGTTCCTTTTTTGCTGCAATGCTGATCTGAAAGCAGGGTTCCCATTTTGGTCCCATACTCACGGTTTCGATCTTCTCCATGTGCTGTGGTTGGAGTCCGCTTGCATGCATGATCTCGTGCAGCGGGGACCGGTGCTTCTTGATGTACTTGCTAGCTGCTTGTTTGGCATGCGTAGCTAGAGGGTGTGTATTCGGTAAGCATGCAATTCTCACTGCGGCTCTGTGGATTAGCTTAGCCACTAGTAAATGGAACGGTAGCAGGTTTGCGTGCGCATCGAGTGTGTCCGTTGCGGTAGTTTTCATTGCTCCGGTAATGGTAAGTGCTGCATGTCTCTGTACTCTTGCTAGTTTGTTGATGTGGCCCTTTGTGCCCTTGCAGTGCCTTGTGCCTGGAATGAGAAATATATCAGCTGCATATAACATTTTTGGGACGGCGACGGCTAGGTAGTATTTTCTCCTATGCTTAGCTGTTATTCCTTTTGACGTTCTTGCAAGTCTTCCGTATCTTCCCATCCAGGCGTTGCCCTTCTGCAGCGCATAGTTGGTGTGTTCTTTGAATCGCAGTTCTTGGTCGATGAGGACTCCTAGAAACTTGTGTATGGTGGTTCGCTTTATTACATGTTGTTCTATCTTGATTGACGGTCTTGTCTTTGGTCTAGATTTCTTCGCTTTGGTAGGGTCTTTTTCCCGCTGTCTGGTAAAACCCATTAGCCCAAACTTGTCCACTGCAAAGGTACATTCATGAGTCTTAGCCCATTCCAGTCCGCCTCCTGCCTTTGTCATCATGATCGTGAGTTTGTTGAAAGCATCCGTTAGGTCTTCGCCCTCCGCTAAGAGAGTTGTGTCATCCACAAAGCCAACAACATATTATTTTTGCTTCTGGTTCATCATTTCAAGCAGGTTTGCGTTGTAGAACTGGTATGCGATTGCTGACAAGGGGCAGCCTTGGTCCATTCCCCTCTGGATTGGCATTGGTTCCGTGCTATGGTCGTCAAAGTTGAGGGTTGTGATGCGCCCCTTGACTTTGTTGTGTATCCAGTTGGTGTACTCACTGGGTATGCCTCTGCAGTGCATATCATGTATCAGCCGGTCTAGTATGACACTTGGGAAAGCCCCCTTTATGTCAAGAAACAGTGTGCCCATTACTTTTCCTCGGCGCTGTGCGTCCTTTGCAACTTTTACCACATAATGTAGTGCATCGGTGGTTGTGCGCCTGGGCCGGCATCCATAGTGGTTGTCGGGTAGGAGCGCATGCTTCTTGGTCATCTTTACTATGTCCTCAGCTACACATACTGATAGGACCTTGCCTAGCATGTCTAGGAGCGATATTGGTCTATATGCTCCAGGTACGGTGTAGTTGGCTTTCCCTGGCTTCTGTAAGACTCTGGTAATTGAGTCCTTCCATTCTGGCGGATATACCTTGAGGGTGAATGTCACACGGAACAGCGGCCCTATGTATGGGAGAAGAGTGTCAGCACACTGTTTTAATACCGCATTGGGGATACCATTGGCTCCAGGGGCTTTAAACAAGTTCAATTTGTCAATAGCCCGTTTTATCTGGTTGTCCGTTATTGGTTCAAACTCGAATGCCAGAGTGGGGTATTGATATCCTTCTGGGATGTTGTTTCCGCTTGTTTCGGGAGCTGGGAAGAACATTTTGAAGAGCATTTTGGCCTTGTCATCATTGGTGTTGGCAATCCAGGTGCTACCATTGGCCCGTTTTGTTGTGAGGGTGGGGACCCCGGTACGGCCTCCATCGGTGGCATCTGCTGCTGTGTACTTGTGTGCTGTCCATACTGTTTTTTGGTTGATGCCTTCAAGAAAGTCTTCCCAGTGCTTGCGTTTTGATTTCTCGATAGCTGCTGCATACTTGTTCCTTCTTGCTTTGTATTTTTCGTGTGCTGGGTTTCCCGGGTCATCTCATTTCCTATAGGCCTATCTGCTGAGCTGCCTTACTTCTTTCCTTGTTTGGGAGAGCTCTAGTGACCACCATCTCTTCATGTATGGCGATGGCCTTGTCCTGGGCACCAGCTCTTCAGTGGTATTGAGTATTGATCTTGTAACAGCTTGTAGCATGGCGTAGAACTCCTGCTCTGTTCCTGGTGTTGTTTTTACTCCAGATCGTTCTAGATCGCTGCTAAGCTTGGCATTGTAGTCCTTCCAGTCTGTTTGCCTGAAGTTGAACTTTGGTGCGTTGTCGGCTTTGGTTAATGCGATTTCGAATGTGGTATCGATCGGAAAGTGGTCACTTTTGGCTGGCTGATCTTCTGGGACCGTGGTGCAGCTGATTAGATTGTCCAGTAGTGTTGCAGAAGCAAAGACATTGTCGACCCTTGTATTGTTTCCTGTTGCCATAGCTTGCAGTGTTGGGACTTTCTTTGGCAGTGCTATATGAAGGTCTCGTTCTATGGTGGCATCGATGAGGGTCTGTGCAGTGTCAAGGTTGTTGCGAGTGAAGAGGTGGGTGTTCCTAGGCTCGTCCCACTGTGGGTGGTGGCGATTGAAGTCTCCTAGCCACATCATGTGTGTGTCTTCGTGCTGTTGTTCTGTGTTTCTGTTTTGTTCCTGTAAGTATGTCCTTACATCTTGTATTGCATCAGAGTGTGCACAGTTGCAGTAGAAGTTGAATATTAGAACAATACCGGCATTAGTTTTTATTTTTACTGCTGTGACATCAGGCAAGCCTATGTCTATTGCAGACCAGGAGTCCGTAGCTAGTTGCTTGTTGATGAGCAGCATTGATCTTGTTCTTTTTTCTTTGTTGCTGTAATGGGTTTTGGGGTAGATCAAGTACCATTGTGGGCTGGCTCGGGCATTGCCAGGGAAGTCTATGTGGGGTTCCTGTATTGCAATGATGTCATATTTGCTTGGTGGGCATTTTCCTAGAAGGTCAGCAACCGCTGTTAGAGATTTATTGGTGTTTTGTTGTCTGATTCTCAAATGTTGTAGCTGGTTGGATTCTTGACTCATGTGCATCCTGGGTTATTTGGTGTGCTTTGTTGTTCATTACCTGTTGGCTCTCTTGGCTGTTGGAAGCACCCGTTGAGGGTGGTCTGATGCCCTCTGCTCCTGCTCCATCCTGCATCGCGGGCTCCCCACTGTGTGCTGGTGCCTCGTCTCCATCCTATCCTTGAGCTTGATTGCTGTCTCTCATGTCTCTGACTCCATCTGTCGAAGGTCTCTGGATTGTCCTGTTGTTGCTGCCTATTTTGGTTGTCATTTTGTCCCTGGTGCCTCGCTTGTTGTATCGCAGTCTTGATAAAGAGCTCGGTTGCGTCTGCAGCCTCTGCAGTTGTTCCTTGCTGCTCCCATGTCCAGGGGTTCTCATCTGGGAAGTATTTATATGTGCTTTCTGGGTTGGCCTTTTCTATTTTTTTTGCATGCTGATGTGAACTTTGGGCAGGTTCTGTCCCATGATGCGTGCCCGTCTGTGTTGCAATTTACACATTTAAACTTGTCAGGGTTGCGTTCTTCACAATTGGCTATTCGTGTCTTCCCTGTTGCAGGTTGCTGCCATGTGTCGTGTGTTGTACCTTTGACATTTTAGGCATCACTGTGGCTCGCGCTTCATCCGTCTTCCCCACACTCTTTTGCCTGTAATTATGATGCCGTCCCTGATGCATCGGTTTGCTGCTTCTACTATTGAGAATTTTGCAATGATGTGGGCCGACCTCTGTCCTTCTACTCTTCTGTGTATTGGCTTGATCCATCTAGTTGATATTAGCCCTCCTTTGGGTAGTCCGGAGTTTCTTTTGATGGTTCGTTACTCTGCGAGTGCATTGGGTGAGTGGTTAGTAGGCACATATTCAACGATTACTGATACTGCTCTGTCTTTTACCACCGCTGTTGCGCTGAACTTGTTAGTGAATTCCTGTTTGTGTCCTTGTATCCACCAGACTGCTTTTACCATGGTCATGTTGAGTATAACTCACCCATTTGACAGTTCTTTCGCCCCTATGAATCTGATGTCTTCACCTACCATGGTTTAGTCCATCTGGCTGATTGCTTCATTGGCTTTAGCGACTAGTTCTTGTTCTGTGAGGTCTTCTAAGGTGTTAATCTCCGCACGCGGCTCTTTATCAATTAGTAACTGGCACCCTCTTGCCCTTGCCTTTGCCAAATTATTAGGGTGTGACAGTGGTACATTACCTTTCAAAGCTGCCGCGTATGACACTTCCGCAGTAGCTCCCCCGTCATTTCCTGTTGTTTTTCTCTGTGTGCATGTCTCTTCCATTGCTTTTTTGGCTTCTTCTGTAGCTTCTTTTGCTGTGTCCACCACATCATTGAGCATTTGTGTTATGATGTCGACTTGGCTGAAGACTGGGTTTAGGTGCTTTTCCATGTACTGTAGGACTGCGGCCCCTGTGTTGCAAGCAGCATCATCTATCATCAATATTACCACTGCTCGGACACCTTCTTCCATGGTCTTTGCTGGTGCGCTGTGTGCTAGGGATAGGAGGGCGTAGCTGAGGCCTTCTGTGGTTATGGCGCCATCTTTTGGGAGAAATCCATTCTTGTCCAGGAAGTTTCTAGCCTGTTGTCTTGTGCAGACAGCATTTGATGGGTCGTCTACCAGTTCGCTTCTGGTTCTGGCATTGGTTTGTTGGCTGCTTGCCCTTGTTTTGCCACCTTGTCCTTGTGATGTGGTGGGCTGTTGGGCATCAGCGTTTTGTGGCATTGCCCTTTTTTGGCCACCTTCTTTTTTGGAGATGTTCTGTGTGTCTTTAGTGTTAAGATATGGTGTGCTATCTATCGCTAAAGTGTTTTTGTGCATAGTTATGATGATTTTGGGTTTTTGGGATGTGGTGGTATGCGTGAGAAAACTCGTAAACGAGTAAGGACTTATGTCCGCCAGGTAGTCTATCACCGACACTTGAGCCAGAGCCAAACTCAGTCGTATCACTGATTTCCTTCCACTTGGTCACCACAATCACAGCCTCTCCACCATGCCATTCTGCTGCTCAACCTATCACCATATCAGGCCATTAAGTTGAAACAACAAGTTCTATTCTGCTCATGTCAACCTATCCTGCAAATGACACTCCTCTCTCACTCGGCCGCCTCCTTCAGCCCTCCTCACCACACCTTTGACTGCCAGTAGCTCCGTCCAGATCCATACATTCTCTTAATGTCTCTTTTGTTCCTTGTTCCATTTAACTAGATCTGAGCTCAGCTTGGCAGATATAGGATGGCAGGAAGTTAACTGTATATGGCAGTGGAGTTACAGGGGGTTTGGCATGATCACAAGTACTCTATGCATTCCTCTGCCTTTGACCATATCCATATTACACTTGGATGCATGAACAACAAGTGACGTGAGATGGCCCAAGATGCAGATGTGCTTTGTTGGAGGCCGAGAAGGACATTGAGGGTATCCACCAGACCGTGGGGCACTAGTCGCAGTTAACAAAAGTGGAGTGGGTTGTGGAAGAGGAATCACTGTGTTTAAGCCCAAGATTACTGTAGTTTGGCGATGTTTGCTAATCTCCAAATACATCATATCAGCCCACCTTGCCGCAGACATTGCTAAGGTCATGTTAACGTACCGTCCATATATATTTATGTACATAAATCCACCTGGCCTGTCTGCAGGTTCTGAATATCTAACCTTAACACAGCTGAGAATGTCTCTGACCAGATCTGCTCACATGCTTTATCAGAGGTCTGAGGATATTGAATCATTGCACCCCTGTTCAGGTCCGTCCAGGCAGTGTCTCCAGGCTATATATAGTGGTATGTTCCTCAGAAAGCACTTAACAAATTTTTTTTTGTTTTACAGCACTAGTAATTTGGCACCGCTGGCCATGCACCTCTATATTACTAACTTCTGTCAATGACTGACCGCCACTAGATCCAATGACGCACCTGCACTTTATCTACCATATAAGGCTTGATCTTGCCAAGCCTTCCCCATAACCACCACATACCTGTGTCACTTGTTCTTGTGATCCTCAGAGTCAATGCCTCACAGCAAGATCTCCAAGGCCAAGCCAAGTTCACAGGTCAGACCATACAAAAGGTACATGTCTAACGGTGACTTCATATATGTGATGAGCTAAGTACTTGGTCAGAAACAACCGAACTGTTGTTCCAGTCATGAACCCATGAGCAATACACCCAGCATCTAATTAACATAGTCTAAATTGTTATAAATAAAGAAGAGAAGTCACAATAAAAACATCTAAAAATAAATTAACATCTCCTACTCATGACATCTAATGAATACCCGGGTTACTATTATCAGACACCCTCCTTATGACCCCTGTTCAAGAACGGGAATCGCCCGAGACGTTCCTCAACCCAGAATGTATACATTTCCTACACCGAGCCCATGACCTCATATCCATCACTATCCTACCGCTGAAATGCCTGCACGTGTTGATGTTCAACCATGACATCACTGATCGGAGACGATCTTACCCTGCATCTGGCCCTGGCACACGATTGTATTCATTCCATAATTAGGACACGTCGCGTCGAACCCACCCTGCGCACATATCACGATTCCTGTCATGGAACATGCACCTCAGCTCTCCTACATGTAGCCTCCATTTCACATATATCTCACATGTTCATAATTACACTCCACTCCCCATTTATTACTGCACGACACTCAGGAGCATTTACATGTGATCATCGTACCGCCGGGTCACGTGACCCGTACTCGAAATATTCATCCTGATTGATTTCCTGCATATAAATAGCTGGTTTTTACGCTGTAAAGAGTAGTAGCAATAACACTCATCTCCTCTAAATTGTTTGAAGTTCTTAGATACAGAAATTACTAAGATAATCCACATATATTGGAATTCTTTCAGAATCATCTCTTTTATCAGGCCTCTGCTCAATTCAGCTTCATTTGAAGCTTGAATTATATTCTCCTATCGTATAAAATAAACCCCAAATCACTAGATAAATCTGCCTCAGCCCATGTTCCAGTGAAGATATATTTGTGTCATCCGACGATGACATGACTTCAGTCTCCCCGGATCAATCAATGAATACAATACTTCAATGCCACCCTTCAGATGCGATCAAGGCCATTTTTGCCACATTGAAGGATGACATTGAGATCGAGTTGATGGTGAGGAAGCTCACTCACTCGTACTGTGATGAAATGTCACATCCCAAGGTCAGGGCTATGGTTCATGGGATGATAGGTCTCTTTGATCTAGCAGATGAAATGAGATCCTAATTAATGAATATGTGATTACTGTCATGAGGGTCTGTCTAGTATCATATAACTCATGTCGAACTCTGAATTAATTGAGATTGACTTGAGATTTGAAACTCCTACCACCACCAAGCGTTCCTGTATCCTGCCACCATCACCACCACCACCACCACAGGAACAGCGTCAACCCTCGCTGGGCAGACAATAACATCTTAACACTATACATCACTTGACATGCACTCTAAAGAGAGTCTACAAGTTGTAAGTTACCTATATCGAATCTATGAGTAGGCTTGTGAGATCACCATATTGGTCAAGGCTAGGAGATGCACCGTCTGGTGTATATGTGTGGCATGCACAGCAGAATCCCCTGGGGGATGTCATATCTCAAGGTTGGAGCAAGAATCCCATGTGCAGCTTGAGTATCAAGGTCATTGTGAAGTTTATCAACGGGGGCAAATGAGAAGATTTGCTAGTTCATCTCGAGCTAACACAGTAGATTATAAATCCATCCCACCCTTGCATGGCAGGGCATCTTTAGCACTGGATTGTCCAGGGTCATCAAGGATTGGTCCCAGTTGATCAGCCAATTTAAGATCCTATTCAACCCAGCTCCCAGGAACCCGATGTTGTTGACCCCATGAATCTTGACGACAATTTTCCTGACCATCTCTTGATATCACACCCTTCTTGTGCTGAGGATTCACATTCTGACCTTGGAGAAGTCCAGCAAGCTCTCGGTCTAGCCCCTGCATCAATGATGGCAACATGTTTTATTGTAGATCAAGTCTCTGACAGATCAGGATCTGCAGCTCCTGTGGAACCCATTCCAACAGGTGTGCAAGAGCTAGGTATGACTGGATATATCGATGAGTATGAGGTGATGTGTGATTGGTACTATGAGGCCATGGGTGACCAAGCTGATGGTCCTGAATTGGATTCTAGGCCCTCACCTCAGATTACTGCAGAACCTGGACTCACAGAAAATGATGCCCAATTGACATACATGGTGTGATTATTTTAATCTGAAAAGCAATGTGAGGTCGAAGTGTCGGTTAAGTTATAGTGATAGGGGAAAAGGGCTGAAAGGTAAGAAGACTCGATGAAATAACCCAAGCTTATAACTTGAAGCTGGGAACTCACGGTAAGATAAAACTCGAAGATTTTGTTCAACTCAAAAGGAAAAATGCTCGTTAGAAGGTGAAAGTTCATATTGTTAAGCTGTATGCTTTGTACTAATATACTAGGAGGTAGAATAGGAGTTATAGGAGAAAAGTAATAAAACATGTGATACTCAAGCCCCTGGCTCTCTAAGGTAAAGAAATGGTCTAAGTCCGCTGCACACACAGACTCAGAGGTAGAATAAGATCTGATCAGCGTAAGTGAAGAGGAAATGAAAAGCTACACTCAAAAAGTGCCTCAACTCGATTTACTACACATGTATGTGCCTCGAATAAACTGCACACGCTATTGCATGCCTCGACTCATGTCTGGTGTTGATTTCGTCGGCTTGATGCTATGCATAAGAGTGCCTTGGATTCATGAATAAAGAAAAGAAGTTCGAAGAGGATGTCCATGATAGAAGTCCGAATGGGGAGCAATGAGTAAAGCAGAAAGAAGGAATAGAATGAAGATGAAATTGTAACTAGATAGTCCATGGAAGTAAAAGAAAAGAAAATTGAAAATAGTCCTTGACTTTACGGTTTGTATCACATGGATGAGGCCCAGACCGGACCATGGGTTTACAGGATGGAGGGAGGGAATACTGTTTTGTCACGCTCGCCGTCTGCATGTTCTTCAATTGACAGTGGTGACAATGTTGAGGATGGGTCTGCACTCGCTTCTAATGTCATACCACCAACTCATAACCCTATATCATATCACTTTGATATTCCAGCCCCTTGTCTGACAGCTGCCACTAGATATAAGGACTTGCACCCTAACCACTGGTGGATCCATCTCACCCTGCTAATGGTGGCTTTCCTGCATACCAGCCACCACGTGCCCTTTTGTGCATGCGGTTTTATTCTATTCACTATGCGGTCAATTTTTGTTGCTCTTGGAATGATCCTGTCAGAGGATTCTATGCCTATCACACTGCAGACATCTCTCAAATGCCTATCACTTGAGGATTGCTTCTCGGTCTACATCCTGTGCCCCCAGTGTAACTGCTTCAATGGTATCTAGCCAAATCCAAGTGCTACTGCTGGTGATCTCTGCACCCTCTGTGCTTCTGGGCTCTACACTGGGGTAAATAACTTTGAAGTCTCACAATTATTTTCCAAGAAACACACTGCCAAAGTCAAGCCCAAACTCTCAATGCCCTTTCAGCCTCTTTCATCCTTGCTTGCTGATTTTCTGTTGTGCACTGGAATGGAGGAGGCTGTTGAGCAATGGTGAACCAGTCCAAGACAGGAAGACATTTACAAGGAGGTCATGGATGGCCGCATTTGGCAGACCATGAGGGGCCCTGACGGGCAGTTGTTTTTTGCACATAATGCAGAAACTGATGAGCTTCACATTGGTCTTACGCTAAGCCTCGACTGGTGAGTGTTCTATCTTGGTGGTTATTCATGTTGGTCTCTATTTGAATATATACAGGTTTGGCATATCAAGGTCTGAGTTAGGTCCTCACCACTTAGCTGGCATTCTTTCCTTCTGTGTTGCCAACCTTCCAGACTTTCTTCAGTGAGTGGTCTTTTTTTTCTAGCTTACAGCACAACTCATTTGCAGTTATCATAGCTATCGGCCTCAAAATCTTCTTGTATGTAGCCTGCTACCTGGACCAAAAGAGGCTACTGCAGAGCAACTCCAGCAACTATTCTTATTGGTGGTTGATGACCTACTGCGCTTGTACAATGAGGGCATAGAGGTTGTCACGCCATTGCACCCCAAATGTGACCGAACATCTCTATGTATCCAGACTACTCATAATGATGTCATGCAGGTCAAATAGTGCGGGTTGTGCTCATAGGCGTGGTATGCGATCATCCAGCAATGGCCAAGGTTTGTGGCTTTGCCAACAAAGCTCATACTGAATCCCCATGCACACGATGCACTGTAATGCAAGTGGAATTCTATTCTGAAGCTTCATTCTGCAATGGTAGCTCACAAATCATTAATTGTCATATGAAGAAGCATGATTGATATACTAACAGAATTTCCTGAACAGAACCGTTGGACCCACTCAGAACACGCACACAAGTGGCGAGAAATCAAAGATCCGAAGGAACAAGAGGCCTACTTTAAGACACATGGTGTTCAGTGGTTTGAATTGGCACGACTGCCATATTTTGACCCAATCTGCATGACAATTATAGACCCTATGCATAATCTATTGCAAGGTACATGCTATCCATGTCTACATGGATACATTATTGTGATCCAATATATTTCTATCAAGGCATTGTCAAGAATCAATGGTACACTGTATGGATTCAAGCAAAAGCATTGCAAGGCACTACGGACAAAAGGAAGAGAGAACTTGACATGATACATAGATACCTTGAGACAGCAAGCTAGTTTATAGTATTTTGTATTGAAAAGCTAACGATCTACCAGTTCAAAATCCCATCAGGATCAAGACATAGCAGTGACGAGCTGCTGCATGTGAGTCATGGTCAGCCATTCACAAACAAGAAAAATACGGCACATGATGCAATTGGCAAGCTGGGTTCCCAACACTACCTTACATCCCCTCCTTGTGCCCCTCCAACACCGTCATCCTCATCATCTCCACCTTCATCATCACCTTCATCTCCAGCACCATACTTGTTGTTGCCCTCACCCTCACCATCACCCTCAACATTGTGATGTAAAAGGACCAAAGGAAGCTCAAGAAAAAGCTCTAGCCCCTCTGGGTTGCCATAAGTCTTCCAATCTTTGACATCCCACTCTCGGCTCAAGTTCTCCCACCACTGATCATTGATCATTGCATCATAAGGTGCTGTGGGAGGTGGTATGGCGCTGGAACAGAACGTGTACACACAAATATGACAGATTGCCACTCTATCTTTCATTGTGAGTGCCACATCCCTGATATCTGAGAGCTTGTGCAGTATTATTGTTGCCTGCAGAGCATGAGCATGAAAACTGCAGCATATCATCAGGATTTATTACCCAGAGTGAGCGCCAGGTGGGATGGATTATCTCAAAGAAATTAAACTTAGCTACGTCCCCCTCAAGTCCTTTGATCTCCATCAAATGCTGCTTCCACAACACAATCATTGCACTCTCATTCTCATTGTCAACTAGTTCCTCTTCTGGCCCTGAAGCCTCATCCGACTGATAGTCCTGATGGAGCAACCAGCTTGGATCAAAGCCATACATGTCCTTGAAAGTAGGGACGGCAGATCTTCTCCAATTTACCTTCTGAATGGGTGCATGTTTACCTCTCCATGTGATCTGTGTCTGAAAGTTCAACTCACCACTTTGTGCCTGGCCAACTGCCTTGCAGTGCATTGATTCTTTTTGCCCATCTTCCTCTTACGTGGATCTGTTTGTCTCAGATAGCAGTCTTTGAGACCACACCAAGTTGTCTTTGCAAGTTCATAGATGCATTTGTTATCAGGCATGAACCCTGCATCCTTCATTTCAGAAGGACAGGTATCAGGCTGACACATAATAGGTGAGCATGTATAGTAAATTTCCATTTGGGGTTGTACTTACATTCTAGATCTCATTGCATGCTGCATCACAGGCCCACTGCAATACATATACATTGACCACCGCAGTGATATCCTGAGTGAAATCAACATCCATATATGGTTCTCTGGACTCTGGATCACATTGGGGAGGTTCTCCACAGGCACAGGGAAGGGGTATGTCAGATTTTTTGCTCACCATTCCAATTGATGTAATCATACATTGATGGAGTACATCCTGCTAGGGATATCAACCACTTGCACATTCAAACATGCACAAGCTCACCAGAATTTCCATCCTGAATGTTTTAAATTGCCCGGTGAGCCCCTTCTGTTTCATAATATCCCAGTCTCCCGGCTGATTATCAATATCCAACATGTTATCATCCCTTGAACTGCCATCTCATGCTGGATCTCTTACCACATGCTTGCCTTGGTGTCCACGGCTACAGATCCTGCCCCTCAAAGAAATAGCCAGCTCGCTTTGGTCACTTGCACTTACAGCTGTTGTTGAGGTAAGTTTCGAATTCACCTCTCACAAATCAGCTGACTCATCCCTTATTCCCTGTAGTTCCACAGTCATAGTCCCCAATATTGCCTGGGTTATGTGAGTACTTATCTGTGTAATCATTATCTGCCTCTCAGCCACCTGGTCTTCTTTCAAGAACACAGGATCCAAGTTGCTTGGATCAGTCACAACTCTCAGTTGCACGTGGGGCTTGACACGCCCACTAATACCCAAAGCACCAATGTGAGCAATTGTATCCACATCAAAAGGATGCTTATGCATGATTCATAAGATCGTTGAGGGTATCTGGCAGACTATAACAGTAGGTCAGCATCCTTGGCATACAGGCTTACATCAAAGGATAAAGAGGCAAAGGTACGCACTCGTCTGAAGCTGGTTGTTCTGTAATCTGCTCATGGTCACAGTTATCCTTTATCGACACTCTCACATTCCCAATCTCCCCTCCTGCATTCACAATCGCTACTTGCACTGGGGTATTATCAATTTTCCTACGCTTGCTCTTGGATGCTGGTGTGTTCACACTCTTTTTAGGCCTCCCTCGGGTGCGTGCCTGAGATAGAACCAGGGGGAATTTGGGGGATGGCTGTGTGGACAGAGAGGGATTGCACTTGAGCCATTCAGCCTTCTCCTCAGGTGTCAAGTGGACCCAGATCCTTTGTGTCCAGGGGTTGGCCCAGGCAGGGGCAAATGGATTGCCTACAGGCACCAGCATTGAAGCCTAGTATGACAAGGATTGTGGGGTATGCCTGGGTATATATGTATATTATGGGTTCCCCGCAATGGCCGCTAGGAATCATGCAGGCTATTTTTTTTTTGTTTATATTAAATTGGTGTATATATCCAGATATGCACATATATAACATATTCAGAGAAATATGAAACTATGTTGCATATCCCAAGGACGCCTCTACCTATCTCAATGGGCTGCGATGAGTAGACCTTAACGGAGTTTGCTGGAGTTGTGCACATGGTTGACGTGACCACAAGATGACCAGTAGATGACCAGTTCCTTACAACTTGGCCTAATAACCTCAGCCGGTCTCCTGCACGACCACGTACTTCTACATCCCTCACGTGCCGACTCCCTTCTGTTCGCTGAGCTGATCTTCTGAGTGTGCGGCAGGCTGGCAGGCTGAGGGTGACCGCGGGCGTGTGGGCGTCTGTGGTGTGACATGATACGTGCTCGTCGCGGCTGCTTGCAAACTTACTCACGCTGACCACATACAAATCAACGCGATTTATGTAATGCAATATGTCCCTCACCAGCACCTAGTTTCACCACCTGTTCGACTCCATCAGCCGTGGCTTCGTGTCGTTGACTTGTTGTTACAGTTTCAGTTTGTGCACGGTGCTAGCTAAGTAGAAAGTCTGAAAACGGTCCTGATCCCCTCTCCTTACGCTGTTTCCTCCTCTATGAATGGTCTACCTGTGATTCTGCCTTCTTCTCTCATTATCCGTCGCTACAATCCCGCTCTCAACATCTGTGCCCGTCCACCGTGACGCCCCAGCCGGCTAGCTGCCACCACCACAACACTTCACCACCCCCACCGCTCCCATCCTCATGATTTCTACACCCGCAGTGTCGATTCATTCCTGCGTCGTTACCATTGCTGAGAGGTGTTCTCTTTGGGCTTGGGACTTGGTTTATGGCTAAGGCTAGGGCTACGGCTTAGTGCTGGCCCAATACTGGGGCGTAAAGCACGAAACATGAAACACGCGCGCCGAAGACGCGAGGAAGGAGAAAGCATATTATGCATTGCTTGTTCATGCAACGTAATGGCGGATATGCATTCTCGTCGTTTTAGGCTCTCCCTTTCGCGCTGAGTGCTCCGATCGAAGAGCAATGGCACGCTTCTTCTTGCGTTCTGATGCTATGCTACGGATATTTCGCACGCTTGTGTTAGGGGTGATCGTGATCACCGCGCCGCTTCCATTCCAAAACTCACCCACACGCACGCATACGCCCCATCGCACCCTCATCCTCACTGTCCTCACCAACTGCAAGTATGCTTAGTACCGTCCGTTGGTGAACCCCGTCCGGATCCCTCCCTGCCTTTATCATAGCGATAATGAACAACGTACCCTCATGCACAGCTATCGTCCTATGTGCTGCTCTTCTCAAAGCACATTGCTCGGGCAAACTATATAAGAAACACTTTCCCACTCCCTTGCCAGTGACATTCACAGACAGTGGTTTGACATGGGATGCAACTTGCAAGCTGCCATCGCGCATTGTGTACAAGCCATCTTGCCAGTCACTACCTTGGAACGGCTGGATAATGATAACTCGGTTACCTCTCGGTACTAAAACCGGTATTGGAGGGCCACCAAGCCTTAATCTGTGTCAAAAAATATCTCGAGACGCCACTGCACTGTTCGCTGGATTTTGCAGAGATTATTCGCAGTGGTCGTAGGTAAGCTCCACTGGCGTATATTTCTCGATTGGGGTACAACTCACAGTTTCGAAGTGCTTCTTGTCATGATGACGGGGTATAATATGTTTGCTCGAAAGAGTGCCTTTGTTCTCTTTCTTTGCCGTCCGCCGTGATGGCTCAATCTAGCATGACGCCGTGTTGGCCCTCAATGGGATGACCCAGGTTGCACGCTTATACTCATTCCGCCTTTATGAAAGTGTAACAAGTCCGGTCGTCCCATAAAATGTAAGAGCACTAACTGGTTTACATAGTGTACCCTACATAGTCAAAGACAGCCGAAGGCATGCTGGCGCAGGGGTATACCCTGTCAACCATTTAATACGCAGATGTCCGGTGAGTTAGATTTAAAATGTCCAAATGGGTAGCGTCTGGTCGTATGGACCCATTGCACTAATGTGATCTTAAAAGAAGTAACGATAAGGAATGCATGCTATCTCCCATTATATTATAAACAAACAAGAAAGAAAAAATCACCTCGCAAAGAAAGTCCATGTGACTCGGACAAGTGAGGAAAAGACAAAAGATAAATGTCCTAACCCGAAAGCGAGGGAGGAGAGAACCATTCACTGTCATTGTTCAAGTTTATATGATTCCCAGCGCTGTCAGTGCAGCGTTGTGTAACTCCCTGCGAATCGGTTTATCAGCAGCAATATGAGTATGTTGTAAGAATGAGTGAGCGGCATGCACATAATCTCACACGCCCACCGAAGTCGCTTGTAGCCAGTATATTCCCTTCGGGATCAGGTTGATAGATGCAACTACACGTACGGGGATGCACGTACACATTGAGCAATGAGAAATGAGCACCGGCACTCGTGTGACCATGAAGCACAAACTGCAATTCCCCTGTACGCAGGTACCAACGCCGCACGGACGAGTCCTACGAGCTCGATACGACCCACGGGTTGTCATGCGACACGGCGACGGAGATTACGCGACGCTACATCCATACCCAGGAGCATCACCGCCCGCGAGTAGGGAAGATCTACGAGGCTCGAAAGCAAGCAAGCAAAAGAAAAGAGGTATGCAGGCCGAGTGACTTGCCACGCACCTTTTGCCCATAAATCAACTGTGCACTCACACAAATCTTCAGTTTGCCCACTCTCCTCCTTTACCGCCGAGCCCGCGTCCCCTACACCCACTTCATACGGCTGTCTCAAGGGCGCCTCGCTCTGCGCACTCGTTACCACTGTTGTGAATATTGAGATATATCACTGGTCGGCTGATACCATCCTCCTCCCATATCATTCATACTATTCCATTCCACCCTGCCCCGATCCATCTAATACGGCCTACACCCTCCCATACGACTCGACCGAGATTACAGTACGTACATGTGTCTTAACTAGGCAGTCATACATTCCGCTCGCTCCGTTCTATTTCCATGACTGAGTCGAGGCCGCTTCTGGACAACGTAGTATTTTCCACCCTTCACTCCACCAAAACTCTCCCTGCGTCTCACAGTAGTTAGGCTGATTACACACATATAAGTAGCCAACAATCTTTGTGTTAGAATCAGACAAAAACACTTGTTTCCCCCTGCACTTGAGCATAGCCCGTGCCGGAGACACTAGAACAGTTATTATCACTCAATCTCTCGCCCCTAAAATATCTGGTATTGCTTTCAGAACACTGACACACTGTTCTATGACATATCATCTACCAGTTACATTGACCAAGCCAATCTATCCCCAAGACACACATCTTGTTTGTTGTTGTTAGAGATTAATAAGCCTGATATTTTGTCTGTGTGAACAAATGAAATGATTGCTGAATGGGTATCATCCGTGGGAACAATGTGCGATTGATGACTAATCAATGCTCTTCGTATGGCGATTAAAGTCCCTGAAAATGAGCCTGTGAGTGGCGATAGCGATTGAGCGATTGCGATATTGGTGAATTGCTGTTAAAGTAGTTGATCGCCTGTGCTGAGATTTGT
>QFFB01021886.1:745-25634 GCA_003316465.1 Ramaria cf. rubripermanens
CTCAGGATCGGCTGATAATAGCTTATATTCCGCTCGGTGCGTGATCGGGCTTCATCACACACATGATGGAGAATTAGATCAACTGCTGTATATATGGTTAATATATTATACTTTATCTATAGTAAATGCCCGCCACAGGCCAAATCCGCGGTGGGCCATGTACTCTCACAGCCTCGCAGGTAATTGGCTTGCCGGCATAGCCACAAGTACAGAACAGGCAGATCGCCAGAGCATGTAAGACCGGAGTGCAAGTCGCATTAGAGGTTGCAACTTGAAACATAATCTGTGATAAATGTTCAAGGACAGACCGACGTCTTAATCTGCGTTCACGGGATTTACGGTTAACCGTGGATCAGGTGTCTCTAAATCCTAGATTAAAGCTGTGGTAGAAGGATCACCAAGTTGCCATGGCTGGAGAGATAATCTCCCCCTGCGCCACAAATGATGACCCTGAAGGCCTGAGATTCATTTGCAAGAACTGGTAACGACATACTTAGACAGAAGGTGCCACGCTAGGCCACGGTGCACTACAATCCGGACACGGTGACTCACTGTGATCCTAACAAATCAGCAGCATCTGCCCACAAATCCTTCTGAACCCAAACGCCGGACACCGCGGCAACAATCATCCAACAGGTTGTCTCTCCCATGCACGGGACCTTTAAGCACTAGTGTGAGTGACGTAACGCCAGACGTAAACAGCATCTCACCATAGGTGACATTCGCGAGGTTGCTTCTTGAGATGACCTTTCCTCTTTAATCAACTTTACACACTCTCTTGCCAGATTTCTCAAAACACTGATCTCGTCGCCGCTCAACTGTGCATCCAGCCGTGTTAGCAGGGCAAATATCCAGCGACCATGACTGGGATTGAGATTATAAAGGCGCTTGCCGCAGTCCTGAGGTTCAAGGCGAGACGGTGGTGACGGGGGAGGCGGAGGAAGAAAGGAACGGTCAAAGTGACACTGGATCCATTGGATAAAAAATTTGAGCAGATGAAGGATGATTTTCTGTGTGAAATTCGTATGTGTGATAATGTGACAAGAAGTAAACATACCTGGTCAAGGAGAGATATAATATGTGACGTAGGTTCTCGTGGACCAAGACCATCACTGGGAACCGCGGAGGGGTCATTTACAGTCGCAGGGGGACTGTGACTGTTGCGAGGGGTTGGGAGAACAGCTTCCTCAGCTTCCTTGTCGCTACCGTCAGGAATGGGTGATTCTTTGTCCCAGATTTCACCATCCTCACCCTCATCTTCAACTTTGACGGGTTCAGCATTCATATCATCGCCATATGAAAGTTCGACGATGCCGTCCTCGTCTGCCTGATCCCAACTCAACTTTTCTTCGTAAACCACCCGGGCTTGCATCTTCACCCTCTGAGGCACGGCTTCCTCATAATTATTCACCGTCTCCCGCTTCTGTTTATCCCCTTTCCCTCTTTTAGTGCCATGGAATTGTGAGCTATTAACATTCTCCCACTCAACGTCACCCCGGAAGAAGGCCCACCATCGATCGCGGTCACGCATCTCGGGTAATTTACAAGTACCAGAAGCTGACGGCAGGGAGATATGAATGGCGGGCTGTCGCAAATTCTAGTGTGATGGTAGATAAGAGGACAAGATATACAGAAAGTAAGACTTACTGCCCGTAAATTTCTAAATCGCTCCTCAAAGCATGCTCGCCACTCTTCTGAAGGAATACTGTGCATAGATGCGCTACTCGTGCATTTGGAGTTCGTATCAGAGCCCTGATACTTTTCTGGGACTGCATAAGGATTGGATACTCTGGTGAATAGCGGTAACTGTCGTCTCTCCCTCCTATGAAAGAAAGTAAAAGGACACTGAGTCCCATGAATAACAATGTAACATATTTAAAAGGGGGCTTATTGTATAACACTCACCTCACAGTAAACAAGTACTCCATCCCATCCTGTGGAACACCCTCGAAAGTGTTGGGGAGGTTGGCCACGGGTAGCACCGATGTTCCAAATATATGAGGCTCGTATTCATCATCCATGAACCCCCCATTGTCATAGTACCCATCCTCGTCGTCTTCATCCTCCACGTCACCATCCCTCTTGCGTTTCGAGCTCGAGGTATCCATATGGCGGCGGAAGACACGGTCACATGACTGTGTGACGGAGGGTGACAGTCACATCTAATCCAATACAAGCGCCAAATCTTGCTTTGGTTGCGACCTTGTTGGGGACCTAGCTCACCCAAAGCACGTACTTTACATTTTATTACGGATAGTGAAGCTAGTTTGATCCATAGCAGGTGCCTCGACGACAGTGCGAGAATTAGAGCATGGTCTTCACACAGTTTACCAATCCAAGCCTCCGACTCAATCCTCGATTTCAAGCTTGACAGACTTGCTTGAGCTTGAGGACCATCAAGTCCCTACTAGTAGCCTCAAGGAGAACTGAAGAAGCATGTTGACGTCAAACAGATGATGCATCCGCGATGGTGTGGTAATTCTGTTCCCTGGAATAAGTATACATATAACAATTATAGAAACCAGAGCTCCCACTAAAATCCGTAAATCCCGTTGCTTTCAGTGCATGCCGTCGTCTCAGAATGAGATCTTTGCGGAGTCTGAACCACAAGTCGGGTTGAACCGAGGCTTCTCCCACTCTTCCACATTTCATCATGCTACCCGCCACTCCAAACAAAAAGGCTCTTACAGACGACAAGAGGAGTGGCATTGACGCGTCCAATACGTACCGTGATCGCGTGTAAGTCGCCGCTTCCGCCGCACGTCGCGTAAAAGATTGATCGCTGCGTCGATCCTATCTAGGGTCCCAGAAGACCTCAGTGTCGCTCTTCAGAATCTTGGGTCTCGCGTACGGAAGAGTAAGATGCCTGAATCTATTAAAGATCTATGAGACGCGTTTGACACGCTTTTAGGCGTGACAGAGGGCTATAATACCCAGCATTTCGCGACCTTTGCCGTCCCCGCTACACCCTACTCTTCCCCCGCCAAAATTTCAAGTACAGCAACGACGCTCACTCCTATCTTTCGATCTGCCACTGACGTTTTCAATTCCGTCTATCTACCTGGAAGCCTCGACGTTCCACTCACCCCATCTCCCCGGAAACGTCCACGCGTAGAAGAACTTAATGATGATAATTCACGTCAGGTTCGGAAGAGCGATGTGGAAATGGGGGCCGAGTCCGAGGTCGAAGATGAACAAGTCATGCTGATCCTAGGACCTGATGCGAACTCAAACATGATCAGTATGCCAAGGAAGATCAAGCCACTCCGACGGAGCGTTGCTCAAAGTCTAACTGGTCATTCACTTCCCGATCCTTTATCGTTCGCATCAGAAGATGTGACTCACAGTACCTCACGAGATGTTGTGCAGAGCGGCGGCGTCGAGATGGACTTCTCCGAAGAGACTGCTGACCGATGATTCTATTACCTATTAGATGTCTCTGTTGTGCGCTGTACTTCTAGGTAAGTCAAAACTATCGTGATCTATTTTTGCTATGGAACTTTATTGATTTTCTTTACGTCCCACAGTTTGATCTGTGCCTCTTGACTCACTGATGTATTCGTTTTCTCTCACCCTGATTTGGTCTAAGAGCGCAGCATTTAACAAACTCTCCCGTAAATTCCGATACTCTCCTGAAATTTAACCCGAGTACTCGTCTCTTTTTGCTTCCGAAGACGTAGCAATGTTTAATTTATGTCGTGGACAACTGCCGCGTCACATCAGCTAGCCAAGTAAGATCGAGTATAAAGATCGAGTATAGCGCTGTTATGAGTATGATCGATCGATCAGTGACGTTGAGGTTTTCTCAGGTTCATGGTCGAATATTTTGCCTCCGAATGTGAAACTACCAGAGTTAAATTCCAGCAGTCCAAGATAGAAAATATATCACTGAGAAAGAAGAAAACCCAGGAGTTACTTATATAACCGCACGATTAACCTCATTATCATTGGTATTCGGGTCTTAACTTCAGCAAACTATTCTTAACCATCGCCACCTTCTTCACCATCGCCGTAAACGCCTTCTTGGTCTCCTCTTCTTTCAGGTATGGCTGGAATTTCTGGATACAATCTTTCGTCGTCACCTCCGTCTTTTCTCTCAAAAATGCAATTATCATGGACTCCTCGAGTGGACGTTTAGCCTTTTTCCTGGGCTTCCCGCCATCCAGAGCGGCTGTGCTCGCTGCACCTGATGGTGTAGGAGGATCGTCGGAGGCCTTGCGTTTGAGGCTCTGTGTGGGCAGAGGGGGGCTATCGGCGCCAGTCGCTGGCGTGCCCGGGCGACTTCCACTAGTGGCGCCAATATTTGCTGGAGGCACTGGACTGGCGGCACGGCTTCCACCAGCGAGAGGGCTACCCGCACGACTGTGAACACTGCTGCCTGAGATGGCCTTCTGCTTCGGCGCTTTTGGACTAGTTGCGCGTTTTGCAACGACTGCGTTCCCGAGCCCAGGCGAATTGGCACGTGAGGGCGGCGAATGAGGCTGCGTGGGGACCTTAGTCTTGGGTTTGGGAGGCCGTGGTGTCTGAGAGCCCGAGCCAGGACGTGCGGGTGTAGGTGTGCTAGTACCGCTAGAGGGTTGGGGTTGAGACTGGTTGATGACAGCTGGCTCGTTAAGAGATGCCTGAGAATTATTGATTTCTTCTGGCTCTTCCTCCTCCTGCTGTATATTGGTAAAACCCACAATCGCGACAGGGTGGAATAACTCACGGAAGCGTAAGGGTCTCTGTCATCATCATCACTGTCATAGGCCTCGTTCTTTTCTGTCTTCTTCACCAGTTTTTTGAGAGCTTTCCCAGCGCCTGTAAGTTCCTCTTCTTCTTCCTCTTCATCTTCATCAATGTGGCCATCACGTAATTTATTCGCGGTTCGATACTCCCGTTTCAGGCGTTCCTGAAAAAAGAAATGAGGATATTGTTGAGAATTGAAAGAGAAAAGAAACCTGCCTCCATTTCCTTGGTCTCCTCGTCATCACCGTCCATCTCCATCTTCTCCTCATCGTCCGCAAAGTCCGCCTCATATTCCATCTCGTCCATGTCCCCATCTTCACCCATCTCCTTATCTCGCCGCCTCTTGTTCATTTTCTCCTCATCCTCATCATCTCCGAACAAATCCGCAGGCCCGCCATCCACTGTACGCAGTCCACTCCCCTCACCACTTGGCCCGGCTAAGCCAAGTCGGCTGTCAGATTCTGCTTTAAGGGTGGCAAGCGTAGCGTCTGAAGGACCTCTTCCATTGGCGGCCTTTTTACGCATTAGCCATCGCTCAGGGTCCTTGTTCTTTTGGGTTTTTGCGTACTGACGGAAAAGCGGTAAACACTCGACGTGTAGCCTTTGCATGGTGACTTACTTCGGCTTCTGCTTCCTCCAAAGCCAAGATCCTGTAAGTGGGCCGCTTCTGAAACTTGTACCATCGGTGAGTAGGTACGAACTGAAACTGGGAGCCCATAGGGACGAGAAGTCCGTGCGTCAACGCTTTCTCGGGGTTTTCTATGTGTCCAACCCAGACTTGTCCATTATCTCCACTCTCCTCCATGACCCACGGGTAGCGTTCTTCCCGCCTGAGCTGCTTCACCTCTTCTGGAACGAGAAACACCTGCTTCGTCTTCTTTTTGAAAACTTGTTTCCCCTTGCCTTTGCCTTTCGCAGCATCCTTGCCATTCTGCTTGCCTGCGACCCCATTCGCCTGTGGGACCTTGCCATCAGGGCCGACCATAACAATTTTTCCATCTGGCCCAATGACGGGCTTTCCATCCGGCCCAACCATGGGTGTAAGCTCGACAGGAATCACCTCATCCTGTGCATCTTTTTCTGGAGGTCGATAGTCCTTACGGTTAAGTTTGACAGGTGCATTCCACTTGTTGAGATCTACCTCCTTCCCCCGCGAATCAAACTTCATGATGTCGTACTTCCATCCGCGAAGAGACGAGGATATCACTTGGAAGTCTGTATAGCTGCCCGGGGGCGGCTTGTTATCCTCGTCTGGTTCCGCCTCAGGTTTGGGAGGACGGGGCCGCGGGACACGAGGGCGAGGTTTACGCTCTACAGCGGCGGAGAGTTCTTTCTTCATTGGTTTGTGAAACATGCTCGCCATGGGTTAAGATGAAATGGGAGTCGGTGGCGAAGATACTTAGGTCTTAGCTGACTTTGAAAACCTACGCGTGGAACAATCGGCTTTCTGCTTACGGGCTCCTCTTAGAGGCACGGTTAGGGCGATGCACGGCGAGCAAGTTCTCCAAACGAATTAAACGATGCCCTATATGTCGCGTTCCATGTTTAACGCGTCATTCGCACTCGTTATACTTATTCTTGAATCCATAGCTGCATCAACATGTCCTTAGCCTGACCTTTGTATTACCTGTGGCCACAGGTATGCACAGGTATTATCGCGGACTGCCTTATTCGCAATTCCAGTGAACATCATTGACTTATTGCACTGTTTCAAATTCTCACTGTCCAACTCTGTCATATTTTCGTTGTGCCCAAACCTCCAGCTTCCTGTTCCACCGCCGGTGAGTCTACAACTTGGTTCTTCATGTTCTGTTATCAAGATACTGAGGGCCTTGTCTTAAAGATGAACCTTGAACATCAAAACCTGTATCGAACAACGCTATCCTTCGCCGCATACGGCAACTCCCTGCGTTAGATCTTAAATCCCCAGCACCGTTGGCGTCCTGTATTGCATATTTACCTGTTGATAGAGCTGCTGGAGCAGTATATATTATTCGCTATATATGTGCAACTAGCCTTCCTGTGCCTAGTAAGATGATGACACGTTACGTAGCATGCTTGTGTAACTGACTACGATGTGTATGTGGGAACGACACCATGTAATCGACGTGATGTACTGATCTCTCTTCATATCCCAGATCAAACCAAAATGACGCAAAGTAGTAGGTCAAGCTTTCACGCAGTGTACGTGATTTTCCTCGTTTCATAACAGGGATACCATTAGGGGCGGCTCTTTCTTCCCTTCCAGCACAACCATTTATCACCGACTCGCCAGGCGTTCAATATCTGAACACTCTGCCTCCCCGCGGACACAAAATACGGTAGCGGACCCTTTGTCTTGTGCGTCTGGTACCAAACACTTGATATCTTCTGGGTTGGGACATGGACAGGCGGAGGGCGTGTCAACACAGTCCAATGTTTTCGGACAAATATAACTCGAGCACTGGACTGAACGTGGCGGCAAGATAGAGTCAACATTCGTCCAATGCATTTCTAATCCTAAGTAGCTAAGGTTGGGATACTCACCGGCCTCTGATTGATCTGCCCATGCGTTGGCACCAGGTCGCTGCTGTTGATGAGCAGGATGTCCTTGGAACATCTGTTCGAAGAAACCGAACTGGGCTGATACAAGGGGTAACACTGCGAGTACAAGTAGGGACAGTTGCATGGTGTGAAGAACGTGGCCAGCGCTAAATGAAAATTTGTTACGTAACAGATTCGCTCGGGCTTCCAAGCTAGGCATAGCCCAAGCATCAAAAAGGCAAATTGCTTTATTACACCGTCATCACATGTAAGTCTTTACCATTATGCCCATACCCAGGAGAAGAAACCGGAACGCTTCACCATGGGCGCTTCTGCTGATAGAATGGAGCGTACTGCACGGGCACCCTGGGTCGAACCACTTAGCATATTCCCATGTTAGAGACTTTCCAAGATTACATACAGCAGGTGCAGCAGCTCTCATTTCCATATCATTTGTCCGCTTTACCTTTCGGCCGTTGCCACCATAGGCAGTGGCCTTGAAGGAATAGAAAACCTCAGATACATCCAAGGAAGCCATAATAAGAGAATGGATACTCACATTTTGTGAGGCGGCATTCTTGCTATTAGCGTTGCCTCCCTTAGCGACCTGAAAGGAATTGGGAATTGGGACCGTTATATAATAAGGGTGGTGAGCGATTTGAGGGACTCACTTTTTTAGCAGCAGCAGGGGCAGCAGCACTGGCATTGGCGGCAGCAGCAGGGGTAGCAATGCTGGCATTGGCGGCAGCAGGGGCGGCAGCACTGGCATTGGCGGCAGCAGGGGCGGCAGCACTGGCATTGGCGGCAGCAGCAGGGGCGGCGGCACCGCCCTGCTGAACTACAACACAGTTTCCAAAGCCTGAGGTAGTCTTAAGTGCCATCAAACAGAGGTTCCCCTTTTTACCACCAGTGCACTTAGTGCCCGCAGGAAGCTGAACGACCACTGGTACACACTGATTGAACTTTCCGAATTGTGCTAATGAACGAGGGTGAACCTACGTGGCTGGGAGCCGACATTTGTCGGGGCAGCGTCACCGTTTGTTGACACGATGGCAGCCGCCAAGTTGTTACCCGTGCCATCGGCGCTGACCTGCGCAGATACTTTCCGAGAGCCGTCCGCACCTCTGATAATAATGTGAATACAGTGTAATCGCTTAGTAGTCAAGAGAAAGCGTACGCGTTGAAGTTGGTGACTGTAAGGGCGACATTCCCTTGTGCATCGGCCGTGGCAGCTTGTGAGTTATCAATAGTTGTCGCCGGGTTAATATTTCCGCAAGGTTTTGCAGCAGATGGCCTCTGGACATCACCGCGGACAGGTGTACCGGTGACGCCAAGCATCGGAGCAATGGACCCTTATTATTAGAGTCATTTCAGGTGCCCAACTGGTCAATATGTCAAATGACTTACCATGGGCATGTCCCTGCAGAGCAAGAGAGCAGACAAAAAGAGAAGCGTAGACGGCCTTCGAAACCATTTCTGATTACTCGTGCAGGCGATGGGGTGAATAGAGCCGGAAGGAGGCTTAGATGAAAATGAGATAAAAGACTGTGAAAAGAGTCTCTGCCCGGAGACTACGGTGGATAGCACTGCTAAACGTCGGGAAGTAAGGAGATGAAGAATGGAGAAAAAGAAACTAGAGCCATCGGTTCTTATATAAAGCTTGTTTGGCTGCATGGGGAAACAATAATATGACTGGGACTTTGTTCATAATCCCAATCAATATGAGCCCAATTGAGTTGTGGCCCTAATAATTTCAGTTGGTTAATAGCTAGTGATTACCGGCAACATACCCTCCGTCACGGTGGAGCTAGGTTGCTGTAACCGAGTTGCGAAACGATAGCTAACGATAAGTAGACGTAAAAGTTCACTAAGAGAAAAGGGCGAGCATGCGCATCATGCATCAACAATGGCAGGGGTAACAATAGGCAATTCTGATGTGACCATAGGGATATGCCGGACGTAACGATCATCGTCACTGATGTATTCAGAATTCTAATCAGTTGAGCTGGAGCTGGAGCTCATTATGCCCAGTCCGAACTTACGACAGGGTTGTCAGCAAAATGGTCGCCACTGAGGTTCCTCTGAAGGTATAGAATATGAAATTACAGTAATGTTAAGCACGTGTCCGACTGCGTCTCTAGGTCGGGAGTATTAGATCTTAGGGCTCTTTCTTAAGTCTCGTCCGATGTGACTCTTTAGACTGAACCTGAGGAAGTATAAGCTAAAATCAGTGCAGCCCTGGCCCAGGTTCGCCTTGTATCTATAGAGCATGGTAACAAAGGGTAACAAAGGTCTCTTCCCTTCATCTCTGAGAGGATCCAAGACTCGATCGTTCTCGTAACACTACGTCACTTTGTGGGGATCCGTCTAGAGCTCCTCGTGGACAAGTTGGCGATTGTAACGCATGAGCTAGCGCTGCCAGGCAGTATAAAGTGTGATGATACCTCGCCACAAGAGGTGTCTCCCGGAAATTTTGGTATGTAAGTCATAGTCGTCACGGAAGTGGTTGGAAATTCGGACATCAAAGCGGAGAATACTCTGGATCAAATAACCAAGTAGGGAAGCAGCCGAGGCTCGGTCCCAACGTTGACCTTTGCATCCACACCGCACGCGCTGCATACATATTGACCGTTGCGCGAGCCACACGGACACAGAGCGCACGAGATGGCAGATGAGATGAGCTGGAGGAAGTGGGCCGAGCTCGGTGAGCTTAAGCTGAAGCAGGCGAGGAAGGGTTAGGGAGCGGCGCCCGAGCCTATACCCGATACGATGGATGTGAGGTGAGCAGCTGCGACACAGGCGCTTTACCTCATGCCACCACGCTGCGCATTGAATCAGGTGCGGTGTAGGTGTAGTCATCACTTGGTGATGGTGTTAACATACATGGTACGCCTACCTTTACTGTAAAAGTAGTTACCGTAACTGTTACTTTAAATTGAGTGGTTTCAGCGAATATTAGTCCTTGTGGCTGATGTTAACAATTTCACTGTCAAGGAAATTATGAATATACTGTATACTGTAAGGTGGGTATTTTGGCCCTGGCCTGATACCTCTTGCCTATGGGACATGCACAGAAATATACGACTCACCCATCGGCTACGATTATCGCTCACTTATTCAGCGACCTGATACAGAAGCGGCATGCTCTCCGCTTTTCCAAAGAGATCCAGGTAAAAATTAAATATTGTGGACATTCGAGTACTTCCCACGGTTTGGATCCATACTCTCTTTGAGTCAGGTCCTTGCCGCGTCTCAAGAGTTTTGCACCAGACGCCATGCTCTTTGCTCGTCGCTCTCTAAGGGGATGTGGATGTGCCGTATCACACGTATATAGGGCATTACATTCCTCCGCTCTACGTCGGAATGGCCTCACCAATATGCTCGCAGACTCCTCCGCACCTGCCGTACAAGTCCAGTCGATAACATCCGTAGGACAGATTGAACTAGGTAGTGGACTACTTCTATCGGGAGCATGCATTTTTCTTGGTGGAAAGGTGTTCCTGTGGGATGTTCCGCAATCAAAGCACGAGCCATGTTGGGGAGTGGAGCAGTTCGAGATTTTTGACGTGGTGGTGCCGAAGCCTGGTATGTTGTTTGCTAAACACGTGGGAGACCGCGTGGTGTCTAATTAATTGTGCCTTGTGGTATGCTATAGAGATCTTGCTGTTGGGAACTGGACGACGTACTACTCAATTGCCTCCGGCTTTACGGGCACATCTTCGACAAATGGGACTTCAGATAGACATAATGGATACGGCAAGTAGCTCTGCCTAATTCCTTCACATTTGCTCACACCAGACCTTTGATCTTCAACCTTCTTTGGTAGCGAAATGCATGTTCAACTTATAATCTTCTGGCAGAGGAGGGTCGAAATGTCGCAGCTGCTCTCCTACCACTTTCTCCAATGCCATGGCAACGAGTTCTATCCTCATAATGCTTTATGTGTTATGTCTTTCACCGTATCTCCTACAGCCATCTCGCCAAGCAAACCTTTGACAATAATCAAAACCACCCTACATTTTCTCTTCACATTTCTTCCCTGAGCCATTCTAAGATATCCAGTCTCTGTTGTCGGTTTTCGAAAAGGTCCTCCCGTTCCATTCCTTCCAAAGATGCATATTTAGCTCCCACAAGTGAGTTTCCAAATTCTTTGCACCAAGTATCGGCAATGCTATTTGATGACACATGGCATGAAAGAATAATGCCATGTTTGGAACGAACATCTGCTGTCTAGAAATATGTCAAAGATCAATGTCTCGCTATTTAACTTAGTGCTTGCGTACAATCTCGCCCCATGCGAATGAGCCGGTGAGCCGGTGAGTGAACTCGGGCGTTTGCCCATATTGCCAGTCCCATTGCTGCAGTGAGGTCATAGTTGCACTTTACTAATTTCAAANGTCACCTGCAGCTCAACTATGCCGGCTTTGATGAGATCTATGTCATTAATTTCTGCTTCATCGTGGATCATTTGCACCTGGTTAACGTGTTGTGGTCAGGTATTTATTATGGCGTGGACACCGAAGATGACTGTGGACCTCTGGGTAAATTTCATATTCTTCTATAAATTTTTCGATGACGGCTTCCACAAACATGGAATGGGTTACATTCGACTTAAATTGTCGTAGATTGTGTACGGGGGATCGGACAGATGCAACCCCTTTCGTCACCATGGTATCCTGGAAGGAACGTCAGTGCTATGTAGCGCGAGAATTGACGACAAGTGTCAACCTTAGTGTTATGTAACAGGCTGCCAAGATTTCCCAGCTCTGTGGAAATCAACATAGTCCCATGATGATACGCTCGTGTATTCACGATTTTGTAAGCTGATCCAGACACGTACTCCAACACCCGAACCACGAATAAGCGTTATAGCGCTGGATGATTGGGGGAAAGTTGGGCACTCATCTTGAAGCCACCAACGCAGATATCATTTCGCTCGTTGACGTCTGCATCTATCGAAAGAGAGACAAGGGCGCGCTGGATAATTCTTGCAGTATGATGTCGATTGAAGGCTGCGCGAGGCAGATGTATCGAGAAATTGGTGTTGCCCAGGTCCTTTGCCAGAGGTGAGGTTTGATCTTTAGGCTGTTCGTGCAAAGGGAGCGAACACTTGCATGATATACGGTGCCGCCTCCACTCCGTCTTCGGATGAAAGGCACGCCGAGAGCGCGTAGGGCTGGGAAGTTGATTTCTTTCCAAGGATTCTGTCCTCAACGTGAGAAATCTTGCGTGCTGGGAAGAGGAAGTGGTTGAACAGATACCTGGTTTCTACCAATCACAACACACGACTCGTTTTTGAAGAGTAGGAGTAAAGGGCGTTCTGGCGGAGCCTTTCGAAACAACCTGAAAAGCCGAGGCATTTGCTACGCATGTCCAGACGAGGGGAAAAGTGCGAACCAGTCTTCCACAGCGAGGTTGAAGTGGGGCGACGTTGAAGTAGAGACATAGATGGAAGCCCTAGGCGAAACAGTCGAGTACGTCCTGATCCTGCGGAAGACGAAACGATGAAGCATTGCAGCAGCTACCCTGACCACACAGACCGCTATTAATTATTTGACTGCAGTGGGTATAGAGCCCCCGTGTAGACGTGTGCAACGAGTTCAGACAAAATGGACGCGAAGTGAACACGTGACTGAAATATTCTACAATTGTGTATTTTCCATCTACTTCTGTATGGGTTTGAAAATGGGTTTCTCAATCTCATGTACCTGCGGTTTCCCCTCCGGAGCACCTGTAATAATCTTACTCAAGCCCTGGGTGATAAAGCTAAAGCAATTGATATATCTGTGCCATGAGAAAGTACGTACCAGCTTGTCAAAGACGCACTTGTTGAGTGTTCGTTCAGGTTTTCGGCATCGATAATATTCCTTCGTGCATCAAGAAAAGGTTTAGAGTCAGCCATGCATAGAGGTAGTATACACATACCTGGTTATTCTTCTCTAGGCAATCCCAATGCGCGTCAAACTCCTTCAAGCAGCTATCCCGTAATTTGGATATACTTTGCCAATGCTCACTTCACTTCAGCAGCACGAATAGGATTAGAGACCTACAGGTCGGCCGCACATCGGGTCACCCGTCTCCCTTCCAACAGACAGTGAGCGGGATCCCTATTTTCCGCCTTGCACAACATAAAATCCTCTGTTTTCAAAGATGAAGCAAGTGCCTACGCACAGGCCGACTTGCCCAAGGAACATCACGCACCATTGTACTCCTTACAGTGACCACCAATAAAAAAAGCCGCGCTCTTCAAGGGTGCGCTAGTAACACCAAGCTCTGTGACTGGGGGTACATGCTCCGGGAGTGGTGTCGGGTCCTTGTAAGGGACTTTGGACTGCGCGGGATCGCGGTACGTCGACATGGGTATAACCAACCCGGAGTTGGCCGTTTTCGGCTACCTCCGTAACTCCGCGTACAACTGACCACAAAATGGTGAGTACAGTACTCGATATTTCTCTTAGAGAGCAGCCTATTGAGATGGCCTTCTTAGCCTATAAAGCAGCCTCCCAAAGTATTCCAAATTCTAGCAAAAACACATAGGGTTACTGTCTTCCTCAATGCGCCACACCCCACGACTATCGCTGCTCTGAAGACTCAGGCCCTTTCTGCGCTCTCTCAATTCTCAGATACAGACAGCGATGTCCCCAGAGTAACAACAATTGATGACTTCGAATTCTGTCGTGCTACCAGACAACAAGGCAAAATTGTAGCATTTGATGTTCTGGAAACGAAGTCAACTGTGCGAGAGACTTTAAGCAATTGGGAAGTGATTTATTTCAGGTTTAGGAATGAACACGGTTCGTCTCAATCAAAGCCGAGAAAACCTCGACTGTTTTGATGAATGGATGATGCAGGTAAACTTCAAGACGTGCAGGTAGAACAACCTGTTGACGACGAGGAGCAACAAGAGCCGTCATCTCCTGTCGATGTGAAAGGAAAAAGAAAAGCCCCTCCAACATGACCATCTTAGTTCACATCATGCATCGTTGTGCGCACAATACCCTCTCGCTACACAAGCTTATATTTCCCATGTCCTCGGCAGGCTTCCCCACCCCGCGAAATTCATAGAGCAGAACAGACGGAGGCAAAGACTCGATAATATGGCTAGGGTGACGTTGATGATTGGAAGTTCATATATTCTATAGCTTCTCTTTTTCTTGTAGGAGGTGGAGTGAGGAAACCGCGAGCGAAAATTGAAAGGCAAGACAGCAAATTACTTCGGTGTATGATTGATCACAGTCTACTTTCTGTGTACCATACGCTGCTAGTTTCAAAGCCTTCTGGTGCTACGGGATCAGTCTGTGGGGATAATGCATGAGTGACCTTTGGCAAACATGGCTCCGCGACACTCGTAATGCACGAAAATATAACTGTGCGAAGCAAATTAATAAGTTCCTGCTCACCCTTTGTCCCCGATGACTTCCTGTTAACCTGCGGTCCCTTTCCATCATCATCTCGTCCCAACCATCCAATCCATAACGTGGGGGCTAGTCAAATCCAACCAAGCCCATTCAAAATGCTTCATGCGGAATTCGTGGAGAGGTTTACATACCTTCCCATCGTTCTGTGCCCGTTTAGATATATTCATCAATGTTCCTGCAGCAGCAAACATTGTGGTCAGGAGCCCTGATAATAAGGATCGACATAAGTATTTGTTTGTGTAGACCCGTACATATAGACGGACCAAAAGGTATCAAAGCCTCCCATGGGACTGGCATTGTGCAACAGAGAGCGGTCAACAACGTTACAGTACTATCCCTTCGTCGGAGATCTAATATCTTACTTTTCACTTATCTGTCTTGCTTCTATTGGGCCGGTTGCAGGGCACTACAGCGTGTATGCTTGATACATGGGAACGTACTGTACACGTGGTCGTAATGCGAATCATACCCATGAATATTGACGGACAGCTATGCAGAAATGAAAACAAACAATAAAACAAGTGGGACAATCAATGCCTTCTAGACCATCATCATTTGGTCTCAGTTTTCACGGTCTCTCTTAATCACATTCGTACGGCCTGGCCCTAAGAGTGGTTGTCTAGTCGCAGCTCGAGTAGCTCGAGTCCTTACCTGCCGATCCTTCAGGACATCTTCGGCAGAATCTGTCCTCTGCGTAGTCTCATACACAGTCACCTTTCTCCTCATCTTGCCTGATGTGGCCCTGGTGTGACCACCCAACGAAGCCAGCTCCTGGTGATGTATATTATCTGCATAGGCGCGTGACTGCTCACTAGGTTTGACTTTCCGCCTCTTCTTAACGCTCTCCTCGTCACTGCCTTCGGGCTGGGCTTTACGTTCCTCTGTGGCCTTCAAGGCAGGTTTGGTACGTGCTAAGGGCTTCTTCTTCGACGGACTCGCTCCCACTCCTTGCGAAGGCTGAGACGATGTAGCAACGGGCAAGCGTTTCAGAGCAGTCGAGTTCAGGCGAATGGTGAACCCAAATTCGTCTGTCTCTATGGTTGACGACCTTTCGCCACGAGTGCGTGCTGAGCGCCGTACTGTTCCTGTAGGCCCAACGTTTCTACGTTTTCTTCTCGTAAACCCAGAGGAAGACTCATGATTGTTTCCGTGCTTCTCCTTCGTATCTCCAGCTGAAGTCTCAGCCATGTCGCGCAGCTCTGGCCTGGTCCCGCCTTCTTCCGTAGACACCTCGCTCGCGCTCGAGCCGTCCCTCGTCGAGAGGGTCTGCATATCCACGTCCATTGCTTGGATAGACGACTCGAGCGCTTGACGAAAAAAATCCTCTGGCTCTATGTGGCTGTGCTCGTGAAATTCCCTAGAGTGTAATGAAGACTCCTGCAAGCGTACGCCCTCTAAAGGGCCAGCTTGGCTAGAACGGCCGGGAAATTGATCTATCCCGTCGTAGGCGTCGACTGCACCCCGGGGCACGGCGCCTGTTGAGACTCGTCGAGGAGTAGGAGTTACAAGGTCAGGTGGCGTCAAAATGCGAGGAGGGTGAGGAAGAGGATCAGAACGTCGGGGTGTAAAGCGGTAGGCAGAGGGCAGGGGGGGGTAAATAGGCGATGGGGTTCTACGAGCGGCATCCGGAGAGGGAGATCTGCCTTTGCGAGCCTCAAAGGCCGACCGCGGAGGATACCAGATCTCGTGGCTAGATTGACTAGAGGAAGAACGGGTTGGTATGTGCATTAGTGGGGATGACGGAGCAACAGGCTGCGAAGTGGGCCCAAACACCGGAGATTGTTGTCGTGTTGCCCCCTGAGCAAGCTGGGATATGCTTGTCGAATCAAGGTAATGTATTCCCGTCGATCTCGAACCCGGTATTGGAGTCAGTTCTTCAGGAAGTCCATTTGCATGGTCTAGGACCCGCTTTCTCGTTCTCAACCCCACAGAATTAGCGCCCGTGTTTCGAGTTTCGCGAACTGGCTGCATGCGAGCATTGTTCCGAGCTACGGACTGATTTGTGGCTCGCGTCCTGACGCTGTCCTGGGCATCTTCGATGTCTTTAAATATCACTTGCGTTTGTCGATCTACCTCCCTCAGCCTTACTTGTCGTTCGTTCCGGGGCCGAAGTCGTCTTCGATCCAATTCCTTGTCCTCTGGATCAGACTCCTCAGGTGAACTCTCTCCATTAGTGGGAGAAAATTTGTTGGGGCTCCAAATCTGGGTCCAACCCCACTGGTGCCACCAATGCAAAACATATTCCCAGGGAAGGAAGACAATCAGAATAACGAGATCGAATAAAGACTGCAAGGTTGCGAGTGTGGTATCCACTTGCGGAGCATAGGGCCGCACCAAGGGGTGTATTAGGTGTAAGAATATAGCCTCTGCGCCCTAGTAAGAATCCTGTGAGTACAGCATATGATCATACCCATCATAAGAACCTGTACCAACATGTGATCGTGAGACAATGAGGAAAAGGAGGACGGCGGATTTGATTTCGTTATAGAACGGCGTAAGAAGGCCTACAGAGTGATCTAAGGGACGTTCTAAGGTAGAAAATATGGCCTGTGTATTGAAAATGTTGTCAAGCAGAAGGTTTATGGTCGATCCGAGGATCACGAACCCACACGACCCACACGGCTAAACGGCTTTTCATCTCCCGTTTTCTAAGCTGCATTGCCCGCCCACTAGGACCTTGACCATTTCGAGTATTGCGCAATGACACAGGGGGCGGTTTTATTGCTTTAAACGTTCCGTACAAGTTGAGAAGCAGGAGCCATAGCCTTAGGGCAGGCACGACCACCGCCATGGTTCCACAGGCGTTGAAGCTTTTTTCAGACCAAGACAGATGCCAGCAAATGAGTAAACTCGTTTCTGTGCTCGCGATCCGCGCGTTCGCCACGCGTTGTTTGCGTGTGCTTGCCCGGCGCTTGACTTGCGCAACGCCACCACGCTCAGTATGCCCAAGATTCGCACCAGCCGTACCAAGAAGCCCCCAGAAGGGTTTGAGGAGATAGAGACGGTATGTTTGTGCTCATATGTCTGCAATATACGCTGTCCGACGTCTCTTGTAGATTCTGGATGACTATGCAAAGAAGATGCGCGACGCAGAGAACGAGTCCCACGAAGGAAAGCGCAAAACTGAGTCTCTCTGGCCAATCATGCGCATCGCGCACACACGTTCGCGGTACATCTACGAGCTTTATTATAAGCGGGAGGCAATCAGCAAAGAGTTATATGAGTGGTTGCTAAAAGAAGGTTATGGCGATGCAAAGTTTGTAATGCCACCATGTTATGTTGTCACCAGGCTCATCCTTGAAAAAGTCTGATAGCCAAATGGAAGAAATCGGGCTACGAGAAGCTTTGCTGCGTTCGATGCATCCAAACTAAGGTACGTCTTCGTCGTAGGGATCCCTTAATCTCCGTAACAGCCATTGAATTGACTTGTGCGACAGGACATGAACTACCAAGGTTCAACCTGTATATGCCGTGTGCCAAAGGCACAGCTCAAGTCAGGTGTTGTGGTCGAGTGTGTGCATTGTGGTAAGTCCGCTGCCTGCCCCCGCATTGGCTGTTTCTGAATCTACCTCTAGGATGTCGTGGGTGTAGTTCTGATTCGTGATGCCGTTATCTGTGATATATATGGCCTGTCCCATATCTGACCCTTAAGGCCCTGGGTACTGTGACTATGAAGTTTAAATATCTGTCTTACGGGCCTCCTCGTGGATCTATCATACTGAAACTCGACGTAAATTGGATCTGGCACGCGATGCCCTGAATCCGGGCGTTCATGTGGGGGAATAAAATTTACCGCTCCGGCTTACACTCTGTCCCCTTGGCAAGATGTGCCAAAACTCTAACTTTATGGAGGTTTTGCTACACGTGAATATGCCAATTTGCCACTGCATTCCTCTTGCCGCTCACGCAGGGTCCGTAGACTCTCGTTTTGCCTTCCCTTGCCACCTTGCCCATATCTCAGCTGGTGCGGTTGCCGCTAGGAATTTGGGCTGGTTATACAGTCCATTCGTGGGTGTAATCTTGAGGCTCATCTTAATATGCAGAAGACCCAGGCAGCTCTGTCGGACCGGCGCAACTCTGGCTGGTCATTGCCAAGTACCTCGAGCTCGGATCCCCTATCCTAACCGTACTGTCCCGAAATTGAATACTCTGGATTGGCTTTGAAGGTGTCTATGACTTAAACGACCCTTATCAAGCACTGCTATTCCACGTTTTTCGAGCGTTTCTGCGGGGCGTCAACACCGGTCCGAACGATGACTTACCAAGTTGATCGTGGGATGCCAGATGGACTGCCTCAACAAAACCCATGCACTTTGCAGTTTCCTTTCATGCCGCTGTGACCTCGGAAGATGATTTGACCCATCCCACTTTCATTTACCTCTTGTATGAATGAACATCGTGTGGCTTCTGAAGACCTGGTATACGGTGTGAACGGGCCCCAAACCTGGACATCGGAATGACCCGGCTAATCCCTCAGAGAACACGCTTAAACCTGCAGCATACCTCGAGGTTGGGGGCGCCGTACAAACCCGGCTCCTTCCCGAAGGTCCTTGGTAGTCCCCGGGTCATGGATCAGGGTGCAATATTACAATGGGCGGTGTGGGACGCGAGCAATGCAAGTCAAGTCACGTGAGCGCGTTCAATCTGTCGACATTGGTTGGATAGTAGTAACTTGACCAGACAACTCAAAGCTCTCTGCTATACTGGATCCTGTGTCGCTGGAAACGCTCGTTCTAAGTATCTGCCGCAAACCTTTCCCATAGACACACTGCCTGCCATAATGGCTGAGACCTCAGTTCGGTCAACCAACCATCCGCCGCTGAAGCAGATTGCCGCTTCCTCGTGTTGCAAATGAGATCTCTGTTCGATACCATACAGCCATATACTGCCTTATTGGGACGATTGTAGCTGCTTGTCGCAAAGCCACGGGGTTTATGTTATAAAAGTCAGTTCAATCCATTCTTAGTAGGCATTACTTCTCAACCCCCTCTACCCCCTCGTTGATCTCCAGTATGAGCCTCAGGACCGCCACATGGTCTAGGGACTCGACCCCCACGACTGACCAACGTCAGGCAGGCCATAATAAGATGGCGTTAGCCAACATTTTAAGGAATCAAGGACGAGATGGTCGTTTGCCCCAAGGTGGACAATTTAACCAGATGGGACGATATCACACGTAAGCAATATCGACAAAAAATCAACCGCCACTGACATATCCAGAACGTTTAGTGCTAGTAGGGAGTTTGATCAACGCCACGAAGTCGACGATTCCAACGATGATTCGCCCGCACCGATACCGTCAAATTCCAGGGCTAGTTACTTTGGATATGGTTCAAGCGACCCGTCCAATCGCTATGGGCCAGTCCCTCGAAATGATTCGGCAAACGCCATGCCCACCAGGTGGCCTGTCTACTCTCGGAAAGTCCGCGAGGACAACGGCCCCACATTTGGTACTTGCAGAAACGGACGCTATTATTGCTCGTATGTATACCCGAACACGAAGTCACCATGTATCTGTTGGCCAGACGGATACACGACTTGGTATGATCTGGCGAGGCATGCCGACGCCGAACATGGCCTAGGTATGTTGTTCTGCAAGTGTGGGACTGTTTTTACTGATACCCTGCGCCATGTCCAGAGGAGGTGGACATGATAGAGGCGCGGCGCCTCAGCTACGAGGATGCCCAGTGGGTTCGCTCGGAAAAGCATCTTTTAGACATCAAGCGAGTCAGGGATGAAATGTTTTGCGAAGCGTGTGGCTTTCGGTTTGCAAGTAATAGAACAGATTCCAAAGAGCGTCATATTAGAAAGGGCGCTTGGTATGTTTATTCTCTCCTTTACTCGTGAAGAGTATCTCTGCTGAAATACCCGTTCCATAGCTTAAGACGTCAAGAAAAACAGCGAATGAATGGCTTTGAGCCATCGTATGCCCCTCCCAAAAGGAAGGGGGATAAAACAAATCCCACAAATACGAGACGGTAATGTCTCGTTGATTCCTACTGTGCTATGTCAAGTTCCGAGGGAAAACTCAACAGTTTGTAACCATCTAGTCGTGTTTATGTTGTCCTAGCATCACCTCCAGTTTCGCTTTCTACTTATGTACATTGTTACTATTTTAGTCGAATTATTGACGTCATCTGTTGCGCTACTTATAGTTGAGGCTAGTTAAGGCTAGGTGGCAATGTGATGTAAAATGGGAATCGTGGCTGTGTTACATAAAACGGACATCGGGTCGCGATTGCCACAAAAAGGTAGCAACTCCAAAAGAAGTACATTGATGAAGTCGAGGTAACTCAAGAAGGTGTGTGGGTGGATTGCATCACGAGTATGCCACTGATATTGGTCCCGGCTGCCACGAAACCGGCTGCAGCTTCCCCAATTGTCCTCGTCACATCACCACTGACGGAAGAGTGAACTTGTTCGGCAATTAATTTGTCAAGCTCATCGTGGTGAGATTCGGCCGCGAGCCGCCTCCCCCTTCCCACAACAAGGAGTAGTGACTTCCACGAGTCGCTTGCCATCTTCGCTTCTCCAGCAGCATGCTGGATAACAGACCGAAGAGGGGTTGCTGAAGACATCTCAGAGAAAGCGACCTGCCGTAGTGCAGCTTGTATCTGAGGGATAAGAGGAACAGTCGAGGCCGCGTTAGGATGAGCAAAGCGCGACCACAGAACGTTGTCAGCCGTGTCTGACGCCATTCTAGTTTCAGTGTTCGCAGCGGCATAGATCGTGTCGGGAAAACCCGTCGCCTAAGCACAATCAAAGCATGAGCGGTCACGTGGTTCAAGTGAGGTGAGATGCTACATACAGACTGCATTGTTAATGCATTAATGGCTTCTCTAGCCTTATCTGAAATTTCGGTATCATTACTTTCTGTAGACTCAAGCGCGGCGCCCGAGGTTTTCGTCATCCTCACTACAGTAGCTGTAATATCTGGGTTAGCACAGAGCTGCACCACGAATCTCAAGGCAAGTCGGTCGTCCGGTCCTCCAAAAAATGGCAAGAAGATATGCTGATCACGGGGGGCCGCACCGCCACGATCGACAAACAATGCCACGTCTGCAGGTGATTCGGAAAACACCTTCCGTACGAAGTTGGCGTACACGACTGAGGATGTCCTATCTGGACTTGAGCTCTTTCCAAATATGCCGTCGAAAGGATTGTATGTGGTTCCAGGTGTCTCTGGAGAAGCTGAACCTTGTTCCTCGGTTAACACATTTGAGTTGCCAGAGTGCCATGGCACAACTACCAGTTGCGCGCCTGTGTCTCGTGCGTGTGTAGCGACACTTGTGGAGAATGCATCTTGTGATACAATGGAAAGCGAGGTGGCCACGGGAATGCGATTTAAACGCCCAAATGTAGAAAAGACTGATATGAGCGCATCTCGCTGGATTAGATCACCGGCCTCAGAAGACCTCATTACTGCTGAGGTGCGGTCGGTCAACTCGATAAGCCGGAGAGCTTCGATGTTGACACGCGGGTGGGTTATTGCAGGGGAAGAGGTTGTGCTAGATTGCTCCTGAGCCAGTTTCTCTTGGGTAATGTCACGAGAAAGCTCCGCCTTCTCCTCTTTCTCTAACACGACGCCCCCAGGCACGGGAGTTGATGGCGTCTTTGAAAGAGGCTGCAATAGCTGTGTAATGGTCATGATAGCTGGCAAGTGCTCGATTCTATTGAGAACAACCGAGAATTTGGTCTTGAAGTTGTCTTCGATCACATCGGATAGATCCTCTTCACTGCGTGTCCTGCGAGTGCCATGAATGCCTTTGCGTCCTGTGCGGATGGCAGGAGGGTAGAACCACAGGGTGAGAGGTGTAGTCATGATTGTAAGGACAAGCGCATGCACAACGAACATCGAGAACAGACGGGTGTTCAGGATGCCCGCTTGCAGCCCGACATTCAGTACAATAAGCTCTACAAGGCTAAAACGATTTTCAGTTGGGATAGATCATCACCTGGGGCACACTCACCCTTTGCAGCTCATCAGGGTACCGATAGCGCCAGACTCCCGGTTGGAAAAGCCCATGAACTTGGCAGTAAATGCACATCCAATAAACTTGCCAAGAAAGGCGATAGTACAGATGAGTACAATGTATCCCCACGAAATCCCGGTGTTGAGCAAGCCGAGATTAGTGTTCAATCCCGAAAGTGTGAAATACTATCGGCAAAGTCCCACTAAGCGATGCAACAGTAAACCAAACAAATATGACCTACAATAGGCAGGAACACAATAGTAACGAGATCCTCAAGTTTTTCCACCAGGGCAATTGCAAATCCTCCCTCGTGTGGCACAATGATGCCGGCAATGAAGCCTCCAAAAATAGGGTGAATTCCTAACAAAATATCAGCTAATAGCTCAACCCGGTCACACGAGTTTACCTATCACATCCGTGAAGAACGCCGAGCTCAAAATAACAAGTAAAGTGACTGTCATCATGAATGGCGTCGGGCTACCATTTTCCAGCGATCCAGTGTGCTTGGCGAGCCAAACAAAGGTCCAACGCACAGGATACAACATGAAGAGAATAAATCCTGTGCCTGCAAGGAGAATCCAAAGCGCTGTAATGCCCGATGTCGCATTTGTAAGGGCGACAGCGAGAGCGAGAAGAATCTAACCACATCAGACGCTCAGGCAACAACGACATGTGAGTGAATAAAGTCCGTACCCAGCCTACGACGTCATTACCAACACCTGCGCTGAGAACAATCACACCAATATGATCATTAAGAAGATCCAGATCGGTGAGAATTCCTAGAGGGGTATATCAGACGAAGCATTTCGTTGACCTTATACTAATGCAAACGCACGACACAGGACGGGGAACGCGGTGATAGAAACGGCTACACCAACGAAGAGTAGGAAATGGCCAAAATTGACGGTAGGTTCCGAAAACTGATTGTATAGCGCGACCGCCAGACCCACTCCGAGCCCAAAAGGGAGAATCATACCCACGGCGGAGATAGTCAAGGAATATCTAGCATTGCCTTTGAGCACCCTGACATCAATCTCCAAACCGATGAGGAATAGAAACAGCACGAGTCCGACAGTAGACGTCAGGGTGAGCAGAGGTTTAGATAGGGCCGGGAAAATGCTGTTAGTGAAGTTTGGGATGCGACCCATAACCGTGGGTCCAAGCAAGATACCACCAATGACCTCAGCGATTACACGGGGTTGACGAACCCTCGCCAACGGGATGGCTAACAGCTGGGTGAAACATATGATGATGAAGACCTGGATAACCCACAGCGGGAAGGGATCGGCACTGTTCCATGCGCTGGGATTAGCACCAGAAATGACTGCACGCGCCAGCCCATTGTGAGCTTAAAAGCGATTACAAGCTGCGATTATACGCACTTCCACCCTGATAGCGAGTGAACACGCGACAAAAATCATGTTGCGTCTCGACTTACCTGTTCTGGAGCAGCGCGCTTGACATAGTGTACGACTTCCTGGAAATTCCTACTGAGTATGCCCATCTTGATGGAGGGCAAGAAGAAGAAATTCTCAAAGCACCCCTATAAGAGTTGGAGCGGTATCAGTGGGGCCTCATGGGCGGTGCAGTTGATCGAGCTCCTGTCAGACAATATCAACACCGAAACATCGAGCCCCTCGACAACTCTTCCAGCTTCCTGCCCTGAGCGGTATATTAGGGTATATCAGCATCACCGATTGCAATTGGCGACGCAGACAAACCTTAACCTACCGGCAGCTAGTACACCGTTTACGCTTCCCTCTCATTGGCTATTGCTGTCAATTGCTTCGAAAGTTAAAATAAGGTTGTCTCACTGCCGTCGGTTCTCACTCTTACCAGTTCCTGATCGCTTGGATTTTTCGCTGTGGCGCGTCCCTCTAGTCCGTTTGACTATCGGATCACCTATATAACACAGGCGGTCGGTCTACTTCCAAGCGAAGGCATTGTAGGTTTATAACATCCAGAGGACCTGGGGTCAGCGTCTCAAAGAAGGTTTCGATTTTATCTTTTTGATGGAGGTTAGTCACGGTACGAAAGGACGCTCTAAGGGTCTCGTTTGATTTGTGAACCCGATGATAAAGCGAATGGATGGGTCTTGAGAGGTAGGTACCTTATAGGTATCTCTAGGCTAAGTTCGATCCCTGTTTAGTTGACGCCCCCTGATGTCCAGTTCACTTTTGCTTATACCTCGGCAATGCCACATAGCTGATCGCTGAACCTTTTCAGAAGCGTCTGGGCAGGCAACAG